>CAEFZY010072101.1:0-15189 GCA_903066815.1 Brachyrhaphis roseni
TGGCGGGGGAGGGTGGGGCGGGAGGGCGGGGAGGCGGGGGGGGGCGGGGGGGAGGGGGGTGGGGGGGGGGGGGGGGGGGGGGGGGGGGGGGGGGCAAGGTTCCCTTAGTTGTTTAGTCCAGCTGAATGGTTGCCATGGAGTTTTAAAGACTTCTCAAACATGCATGAAAGAATCAAGGCAACGCTCCAGGTACGTTTTTAACGAGGGAAAAATATTATAACATGATGTGAAGCTCAAAAAAAGTTAATTTTACATGTTACTGCCTCTTTAAAATACTTTAATGAGTAATAAAAGAATGATGTGGAATTTCAAATAGGCAAAGACTTCATGCTGTCAAATGTGGTTCCAATGCTCTTTCTCTGCTGAAATGCTCAGTTAAATTCAAGTAACTGAACAGTAATTTAGCAAACGCCACACGTTCACATTTGTTAGGATTGGAGACAAATTGCTTCCTAAATTTTGGGAGGCATGTTGATTGCTTTGAATGGTTGTTATGGAGACCTGATGATCCCCAAGTGGGGACACTTTGCAGCAGTTCTCTAAAGCCCCTTCTCCATGCTGGTGGCTTAAACTTCCCCAGATTCATCTTCATTTGCAGAACCTGTGCGGTTCCTCCCCGTTTTTTTGGAACCACTTTGTACAAGTCGGTACTAGCTGGGAATTGCACATAAAAGATTTGATTGATAGCAGACTTGACTCATTGATTGGCCTGTGGATTTACGTCAACAACATCTCACCCCACCATTTTGAATCTGGTTTCCTGGTCAAACCTTGAGGTCCAAGCTTTTTCATCAATTGTGGGGGAAGAGCACAGCATCCACTGAACTTAGCAAACCACAGCAAACAAATACACGAAGAAATTTCAGAGAAACTGCTGGCCACATTAGGATACAAAATGTTCCCACATTCCCCCTCTACCTTTATATTTATGCCCACATAACGAGGAACACAATACCAATGGTGACACGTTCAACTTTGCTAGAACCAAACCAAACATTGACTAACTAGAGTGAGACTTCACAACGGAGAAGGGGCTTTAGTGCATGCTTTGAAAGTTTGTTGGGTTTTTTTACCTTAAGTCTCCATAGCTTTAGTCCTCAGATGTCCTTATTTGTTGCAGTTCAAGTTCCTTTAAAACTGTAGACCCCAGATTTAGGTATTAACTATTTTCTGTAGCCATTTATGGAGTGTGTGAAGATTCTTGCACAGCTGCTTTACTTGAAAGCCATGTTCTCTTGTTTTTCACATTTTAGTGAATGGTTTAGAGAAAGTTTACCTTTTCCCAAACTGCATCAATAAGCTCAAATCAAAGGTTTAATTTTAATCATTTTTTTCAATATGAGATTCTTTGACCACAATAAAAGACTGGTATATTTTAAAGCTGTGTATACATCTTTAACAGGGGTACCAATGGGATTGGATGGCACTCTAAGTCAGGACACACTTTGCGGTAAAAGACACCCCCTGCTGTTTTACCTGCGTATTTCCTCCCAGGTAGTTGATGTTGTTTATGGCCTGGATGAGCTGTACTCCACTATGGTGCGTCCCCAGCGGTATTTCCAGTCGGGGTGTGTCACTGTACTGGACCACGGCCACCTACAGCAGAAACACGTGGAGTTGGGAAGAAGCATCATACACCATGATTTGTCTTTGTAAATTCTCATAGTAGTCGAATTCTATGGTCTCCACTGGTTGATGTTAAGAATATGACACTTAGAATTCCAGATTTTCACCAACGTGAAAAGTACTTTTACTTTTCACGTTTGTGTTACCTGTGTATAATGAAGGCTGATGTCAAACTGGCTGCTGATGTTGATGAGCCATAGCTTGGCGGTTTCAAAGTCATCCGGGCCGACACTCCAAGAACCATCAACAATGTACACCAGGTCATTTACAGCTGTGCTGCACCCTGGGCACACACAGAAATACATGCAAAAAAAATCTTCCGAATCAATTCAAAGCTTCCTTCATGTCATACTGCTTTAGTAGTCCAGTGTGTCTATTTCTTGAAAAGTACAGTGTAACAACTTCATCAGTACCGGCTCGGACATCTTCATTCTCCACAGCTTCTACTGCTGCCAGAAGCAACATCACACTCCATACTGACCACAGCAACATGTCCCTGTGGAGAGGAGTTCGTCTTCTGCTCAATCACAACCTGTTGTAAAAACACAGATAAAAAAGCATTTTAGCAAACACTTTGGTAGAGCACAAATTGACATGCACTTTGAAGTTTATCGACTTTTTGTTTTGTTAAATCCTAAATGCGAAAGGGCAGCTGTATTATTTTCTTTGTAAGATGTTTCGCCTCTCGTCCAAAAGGGTTCTTCAGTTCTGAACATGGTTGAAAGTAACAGGCTTACAAATTGTAGTCTGAACAACCACATCATTTGGGACAGGTCCAATTCAGACATATGAGTCACTGGCGGTACCCTTTGTTCGGCTTAGTGTCTGAGTTGTTGCTGCTTGATGATTCCAACATGTCCCAAATGATACCATGTTAGTTATTTTGGTCACATGTCCCAAGGTGAGGACTGCTGAAGAACCCTCTTGGGGAGATGAGTCGAGGCTACAGAGGAGGAGTTAGAAAGATGAAACCTCAGTTGTTTAGTGCTGGTTTTCCATAGCTAATATAGATGGTTCCTTTCACAAAAATGGAGAAGCAGCATTCGGCTTCTATGCACTACAAATCTAGAATAAGCTTCCAGAAAACTGCAAAACAGTTGAAACACTGAGTTCCTTTAAATCAAGACTAAAACCCACCTGGTCAAAGTTGCTTTTGAACCGTAATAAATGGAACATATTTGATGTGTATTGACAATTCACATCAAATTGACAAAATGTCATGTCTGTTACTGGTTTCACAGTTGGTGACTGTATGATCTGTTTATGATGTTTTTATATTTGCAGAAATGTGCCATAGAAATAAGATTGATTGATTGATTGATTGATTGATTGATTGATTGATTGATTGATTGATTGATTGATTGATTGATTGATTGATTGACTTCTCTCCCACACCACCTGTGATGTCTGTTCAAAATGTGAATACCGCCATCTCCCTTGTCTTTGACAGCCGCCGACTGTTGACCCGATGTTTTTGTTGTTCATTCTTGAGTCATCCACTTCTGTTTAGTTTGTCCAATGTACAGGTCTGAGCTGGACTGAATGTATCTTTCCACGGAGCTTGTGTTGAGGTGTCTCATCTTGGGATGAACCAGTTTCTGTTTGAGACTGTTGTTGGGTTTCTTGACTGAGCTAATAGAATAAGTGAGTAAGAGAGAACAAGCAGAGCCACTTAGAGACCCAGCAACAGAAGCATAATGAAGCTGGAAATATACCCATAAATACCCATAAATCACAAAAATAAATTATTGGACTTTCTATTTTTTCCCCTCTCTGACGTCAAAGTAGGTTATTGTTCACAGGATTTGAGATGAAGCCAGTAGAAGAATAAACATGAAAAGACGCCTTCTTGCCTTCCCAGGCATTATATTTATAAAGTGTCATATAAAACTGCCTTTGATATGCTAGCCACATTTTTTTAATTATGCAACAAACTAGAAATATATCTCTTTTCATTTTGCCACTTGTAGACAAACATTGCACCTGCACTTGTCTTCCATGGCAACTGCACAGGAAGGAGTGTGGTTTTAGCACAAATGTGTCTGCAGAGGTTCCAGAAGAGGCTGAATGAGGCTCTTCGTGTATTTGACAGCATGTGTTTGTGGACACAGATCAGTGCCTTCATAACCAAACTCTGCTGTAATAATGAGTTAACACATACACTATAAAATATATGGCCTGAGCATCCAGACTGCCTTGTAAAATGGTCAGTCTTTTCTTCCTTGCCGTCCCCCTTTTTTAAACTGCTTCCGTGACTTTTCATCCTGTTCCATCTGGTGCGCACACAGCGCAGCAGAGCGTTTACTGCACGGCTCTTTCCGTGTTCATTTCTTCAGAGCACACATGGTTCCGCCGACCGCAAAGCACCGGCCAGAGAAAATAACAGTGCGGGCGTCGCGCTGGACAGGGAAGGCACAAACACAAATAAGGCCGCGGGGGCTGCAGGGCGCTGGCGGGGAACCCAACGCCAACAAGCTGACGAGAGTTGGAACCCCGTAATCCCTGTTCTCTGTCCGCCCTGCGATGTGCTGCTAAAGAAAAACGTACATCGCGTCAAGACACGTCTGAGATTTTTTACGAGCTGAAAAAAAAATCAAAGTTTGACGCTGCTATGTTCTTTCATGAAGGACATTGGATCTAAAACAGTAGGCCTATGTCCCCCTCCCTGTAAAACTTGAGGAAAAATGGAAAGCGCTTGATTTCAATCTTTGTCACTCTCATGCACAAACCAACTTGAAAAAAACAAAACCTAATGCAATTTGTTAGTGAGTAAATAAAATTGTGGATTTCTCTCTTACTGTTTTTACGTTGTGTCGATTCCATTGATTATTGTCTAAAGAAGCTAAAAATCTTATGATCTTATGTTTGATGTGCGTTTCCTGTGTATTTTGTGAAGCACTTTCTGATTTTACCTGTTAAATGTGATATATAAGTAAAATTTTACTTACTAAAACAATATGCTGGGAGGAAACATAAAATAATTTTAAAGTGCAACAGCTTGGTTCATGCAAACACTTTTCATCCAGTTTTAGAGCTCAGTGTTCCTCAGTAAGGGTCTATTAACAGCATCTGTCCATCTGTCTCAGATGTTTTATTGTGACTTGGCAATATTTACTCTGCCTTGCAAAACCTTTTCAAATTTATCAGATTATGAGGACCTTCCCACAGATTTTCTGACTTCTTCTCTTTTAAAGTGATTCTCTTGATGATTTTTTAAGGTAAACTCTGACTTATTGTCAACCTAGAAAATAGAAACCTCTCTTCTTCTTCACATTTCTCGCAGACACCTACATGATTGAGCCGAAGTGATGGAACTGGTTCCCAAGGTCACAGTTGCGTGACAAAAATCACTTCCTTTTGTTCTCAGACTTGTGTCGTCCACCTCTTCTTATCCCTCCTCTCTGAATGCGAACCTATTGTGTGATTGGACTGAATTATGTGAGTGCGTTCATTTATGTGGAAAACAGCTCTGTTCAACTTCCAGAAGTCGGTTTTTCAGCAAACTTTGGTCCAACCATGATGGGTTCCGAGAGGTGTGGGATCAAATGTGACGCTATTCCTTGAGCAGAAATCTAATTTCCATCTCTTCAAAAATGACCCCTGAGCATGATGCCACCACCACCCTGTTTTGAGGTGGCTATGGTGTTATTCTAAGTCAGTGTCTCTCAACCTTTTTTGGGCCAGCACCCCTGTATCCATTATCCAGGTCCCTCAATGTCCCCCATCAAAGAATGTGTTGGCTACTTTTCACTGAATATTATGTTATTATTAATATTACTATCACTATTGTTGATGTTTTGATTTTTATGGTTGTTTCTGGAGTTATTGTCAAAAATTATTTCCCAGAGAGCAAAAAAGCAATGCAAATAGAAATTATTTTTACAGGCGTATAAGAAAAATGCAATGAATGGACATTCAACTTAAAATCAGCAGGCCTATCAGCAGCCAATCAGAGTGGAAAAAATATTCTTGTTTTGTGCCATTTTCTAGTTGTTAAATATACAAAATGACAAGATAAAAGATGTACAACAATGCCAGTTTAAACTTTGAACTATTTGAAAAAAAATTCTGCTCTGCAACATTAAAACATGGGTAGAACTGCAACTATATAATCATAGCTCTTGTGTTTCTGTCAGTTTTCGGTGCTGCAGCTCTGTGCTGCCTTCAAGAGAACGGGACATCAGAGTATCATTCATAAAATTTCACCCACACAGCATTTACTGTGCAAACCAGAACTTTCAGTGGAAAAACAAAAGTTCCAGCTCCTTTTAACCCTGTCAGGCTCAAATTAAGTTGTAGTTGCAGGAAAAATATGATATTTGGAGAAAATGATCATATGGGGTAGTAATATCAGACTTTTTTTGAGAGAGACATTTAAACAGCATTTCAACAGCATTTAGCTGTTGCAAATCTGCAACATCTGCCTGGAGAGGGTTAATGCCATATAAATATGGAACAGAAACGAGGATTATATCTCTATATAGACCTGACTATTGATTTATAGATTAATAGTTTTACTGGACAAAAATTACACAGAACAAAACTGGTTTTTAAATCAAGACCTAATGAGTCAAATTGAAAGTGTCATGGAGTCAGTAGGCCTCATGACATTAACACTGACATGAAAAATAATATGGAAGAAATAAATATATAAAATAAAATCTAATTTAAAAACATAAATAAGTGATAAGTTCCTTACTGTTATGGTCTGTAAAATATATTTCTTCTTAGTGTTAGCTGTGGTCTCAACAAACTCATGGCACTAAAACAATATTATTTTACCTTTTATCTGAAAACAATAACTGATTATTCTTGCCATACAGTCCTCTGCATTAATTATTGTTCGAAAGGTCTTGCCATACCAGTTTATTCCTCTGTATTTACTTTAGTTTCTGAGTTTATTTTTGCATTTTGTTCTTCTTTCGTTTCCATTTAATTTTCTTTGATCAGTATTATCCTCTCTTGGTTTATTGTTTATCTTCTTTAGTTTCTTTCCTGTTGATAGTTTTTTTTTTATTGTTTTTATTAACGCTCACCACCAGTAATCTTCACTCATCATGTCATCCACCTGCTGCGCCGCCTAATCATCATGAGTTTCACCTGATTTGCTACTTATATTAATTTTTCACTTTTCACCTCCAGATTCTCTGATCCAGATTCACATCTAGTTTGTTGCTCCGTTCTAGATCCTGGTTCTCCTGTTTCAGAGTTTTGTGCATCGTTTCTTTCTTTGTTTTTTCTTTTCAGCACTGATGTTAACTCTATAAAATGAACGGTTTGTATCGTGGTATCACTCATGGAGGGATTTCTTTATTTAAATGGAAGAGTGCAGCAACCAGACGAACATTAAAACACTTTTTTATAGAAGTTGCTGCTTTGACATGACTACAGCACTGCCAAAACATATGTACAAAGACCTTAATAAAACATAAAATATTTGACAATCAGACACCAGACAAGTGAATCACAGCAACGTCATCAGTCGGTGTGACGCTGAACTGAAGCTACAAGTAGAAGGAGAAACTAACAAACACTGAAGAGAAGAAGAAGAGCTGCCATGAATACAGCTGCAACCAAGTATGTTTTAATAATACAATACAGTTTTAGCAAGTAGCTCAAAGTCTAAACTGGTATTGTTGTGCATTTAAAGTGTAAAGCTTACCTTAGAGCCAGGGGCACCGCCAGGAATCTTGGGGCCCATGACAAAAAATTCAATTGGGCCCCCCCACGCAGCTGCTGTTATAATTTTTCAAGTCTATCTGACCCATCAAAAGCGTCACAATTTTAAAGGCTTGCAACTGCCTTGCTTTCTTTGGTCCAATACTGATAACTAGCACAATATTTACTGCTCATGAATTTTACATGCAACAGTCCACATACAGTACACAAGTAGGTTGATTTTTTTTTTTTTAGTTTAGATTACTGAAATGTTTCTCTCCACGAGCAACAGTCATAGGCAACATGCAAAATGTACATGAAGCAATCCAGACTTCTAAAAAAAAAATGCTATGTAGTTACATTTATTCAAGCTGCAGTATATAACTTTAATAAAAAAATATGTTTTCTCCATATTTGTTAAAACTGTCACCATGTTGTGCCAGTTTGTTATGAGACAGATAATCTGTGAAAATAATCAATCTCCTCGGCCTCCTCCCTGAGTTACTATTGGTAGCTGAAGTAATGCAACGTTTCGATCAAAACAACCCATCAGAACCAGGAGGACGCTCTTAGTGCTGTCAATCAACCTCATTCATTCACTGCTAAATGTGCTAATGGTGGAAAAACAACTTATCATTACAGGAAAAATGTTTATCTGCTGTCATTGGTAGCCATGCTAACTAGACTGAGCATTCAGGCAGCATTAGCTGTGAGCTGTGAGCATGTGGCTGCTCATGCCTATGAGCAGCCACATGCTCAATCACATGAGATTGTGATTGACAGCATTAAAACTCTCCTGTCTCTGATTAGTTGTTTCTAGATAGTACTGGGAGAAAGCAGAGGAAATAGATTTTTCACAGATTATCTCTCATGCCATACTGTCACCACATAATGACAGTTTTAACAAATATGTAAAAAAAATAAAAAATAAAAATGTTATAAAAGTTACACACTGCAGCTTTAATTTCACTTAGGAGAGGACAGTTCAGGAGGGATGTGGGTTACAGCTGCTGCTGACTGACTCATCTGACTCAGTGTGGTAACAGTTTTACCACACTGTTTTTAAGTGTGGTAAAAGGTACAGGCACAAGTTCAATATATGTTGGTAATTTCTTTCCTTAATTCACTAAATGCTAGTGAATTGGAGGCAAACAGTCTGAAGCTAAGCTAACTATGCTAAATGGCTGATAATCTCACACAGTCTAACCATTTCTCGGAGAAAAACTGGTTGTAAATTGACACTTTTACCTTTTTCTCTCTCTGTCTCTATTTTTTGAAAACCTAACTTTATTATTTTCCTTAACAGCATAGCAACTGCCACAGTCGTTCTTGTCTTCCACTGTCTGCTGCTGAACACCGCATGAAATGGTTCGTTAAGCAACAAACCATTTCATGCAGATCCAGGGGGGTGTTCAGTGCAAATGTGTGCTTTTTGGTCTGGGAGGGGTAACATTTAATTTTTACTGCTAAAATCAATTTTAGAAAACACAATATAATTAATTTTGTAATTGATAGGGCCCCATTTTTTAAATTTCTATGAACAAGAAAAAATAATAATAATTTTAAAAAAATGTGGAGGGCCCCCTGTTGGTCAGGGACCCTTAGAATTGTCATAACTTTACGGCGCCCCTGCTTCGAGCAAATGCCCCCCAAAGGAATCCCAGCGCCCCCCTTTTGTAAAAATTTCCGCCAGCGCCCCTTGCTGTCTTCTGAATGCCCCCAGGGGGCTGTACAGCCCCTGTTGAGAAACGCTATTTTAAGTGAGCCTCAGTGATGTTCTGGTGCCTAATAGATTTTGTCCACAAAGCTCAGCCTTGTTTTCGTCAGACCACAGCATATTGGCCTACAATGATTTGGATGTCTGAATAATTTCTTTGGAATTAAGGACTTTTGTCTTTTGATCTCACTCCTTAGTCTACACATATAATACATGTAGGACCTCCTGCTGATCAGTCCATCGGCAACCTCTTTACTTGGCCTCTTCAGTCCTGTGGCAGCCAGTTTCAAATTTCATATCTGTAATAATTTTATCATTATTTTAGAATAAGATCCTTATTTTACAGCAGCTGCTTCCTCACACACACTGGTGCAGTAAAGAGAAGGGAAAACACTAGAGAAACATTGACCCTGTTTATGGTATACCAATCTCTATTTAGAACATCAAAAACTCCACACACACACCCCTCACTCCAATATCCACCTTTCTGACTCCAGCACGGTGCCTCAGACCTTCATTATTCATTAGGGGCGCATATGTGTGGCTAGGTGGCTTTTGAAACAGGATTCCTCCAAAACCCAACCCGACATCTGGAAAACCATGAAGTGCAGCGCGCTGACCACATCAGCTGCCTCTGCTGGCTCTGCAGGATCACACAGCATTCCTTATGTGCAGATGCTGCTGGGGTTGCTGTCCACCATTAAATTAAAAAAAGAAAAAAGAAACTTAGACTAAAATTAGCTGTTCTGGAAATGCTGTGTACATTTACTGGCTTGTTTGACTGTAAGGACTGCTAAAATATACCTGTGCTGGTTATTGGAAAACTCGAGTTGATTTCACAAAATTTCAACTTCAAAAAAACCAGCAAATCAAGTAAAAGGATGGACAAGTCAGACAGCTGCACACACACATACACCCCCCTACGCACACACACAGACCTTGGGGTACATATAAGACATGGCAATTGTGTAAAAAACTCTGTTAGCTGAGGTAAAACACTCTGGAGTGAAGTAACATGAAACATCTAGCCCAGCGGTCAACCTGTGGCTCCAGAGCCACAAGCAACTCTTTTCACCTTCCACAATGGCACTAAGTAACAAGGTTTTTTAAAAAATTAAAATCATCTAATATTTTAAAATGTAGATATAATAACACCTATAGGTTTTAAATTTTGTTTGTCATGGAATAATTGCATTGAATTTCCACTGACACTATGACACTAAAGAAAAGCAGCCTGTTTTTAGATCTATTTTTGTCATTTAGGTAGAAACTGTTTAAATTTCTCAAAATGTTCACAACATCCCATTTATTTTCCTTTTGCAAAAGGTCTGTTCTTTTGTTTATTTGAAATCCAGAAAATTGTAATTTAATGGTTGTTCTTTATGAACGTCAACACATTTCCTGTTGTAAATATTTATAAAAATTTTAAGTTATCAACTCATGTAGCATTAATGGCTCTAAATAAGTTTTATTTAGCTGGACTGAAGGCAAAAATGGCTCTTTGGATTGTAAAGGTTGCAGACCCCTGATCTGATCAGCGCTACAAGAATGGTTTAGATCAGGGGTTTCCAAAGTAGGAATTTGGGGGCCATTTGTGGCCCCTGGATAGATTTTGAGACACACAACTCCAGCTCAAGAATGAAAAAAAATGTTCCCACCAGTGCTGTTGGTTGATACAAATACATTCTCATTTTATTTTTAATCTGGGAAAACTTTTTTGCAACAAATTCAAGTCATCTTACAGCAAGTAAAAAAATGGTAGAAACAACCAGGGCCGGATTTAGAAGAACAAGGGCCCATGACTTAGAGCCTGTTATGGTGCCCAAAAAAATATTAAATTGTGATAAATAAACAAATCTTTCGCTCATAAAAATCGCACAACATTGATAAGTAAGGCCGACTCATTAGGGGAGGTCTGAACAGCTGGATGGTTGATTTAAAACGCCTGGCATTTTGGAAATGTTGCTCCAAACATTCCAAAATGTTTGGAAAAATTATTTCAGATATTTTCAGAAATATCTGAAAATATCAGAAATAATTTTCAGATATTTGAGTGTTGCTTAAAATAATAAAAATCCAACAATATTTTAAAAAATAAATAAATAAATAAAAAATACACACCATATACGTGTTTAATATGTGATCAAAGTGCCCAAAAAAAAAAAAAAAGCATTTTTGGGGCGTCCCCCCAAAACTCTGGGCCCCGAGCTATTGCCCCTCTAAGCTCTTTCTGAAGCCTGGCCCAGGGTTCTACACAGTGTCTATCTTTATTAACCAGGCATTTTGCATTATCTTTAAGTTCATAAATGCATCCATTTTTGATGTATAAATAGATGCATCATAAATTACTTTTGAGGAAAAGTCTGCTTTTACTCAAAAGCTGTCATGATCTGTTTTCTGTGTTTATGTTCGAGTTTTTCTGTGTATTAATGTCTAGTTCTGTGTTCTCCGTGTTGTCCTGTCTCCCCTTGATTGATCCCAGGTGTGTCTCGTTTCCCTGATTACCCCTTGTGTATTTAGTTCCACCTGTGTCCTGTGTTCCTCGTCGGGTCCTTGTCTAAGTTTGTCAGCGTTTGTCTGCGTTTGCCAGGCTGTTTGCCTTCTCCACTCGTTTGCTGTGCGCTACCTGCTGTAAGCCTCTGTGTTCTCTGCTTTGCAGTGCTGCCACAGTTGTGGACTGTTCTACCCTGGTCATTTTTTCATTAAATACATCATTTTACTGCTAACCTGGGTCTTAGCGTTTGCCTCACCTTTCTACCAACACCACTTTATGACAAAAGCAGACTTTGTTGAATCCATATCTGCTTTCTATTTATGAGTTAAACTTGGTTAAATACAGCAAGCTTCTTCAAAGGAAGCATAACCCAAAATTTTAGTACTGTTGTTGAGAAAAGACTATAAATGTTTCTTTTCTTTTTTCAATTGAGCTCAAAACAATCTGCAAACGGCATGCCTTAATTTTATTGCACCAAACAGTAAAATTTTGCTCTAAAAATTATTAATACATAACTTTCCAATAAAAACAATCAGACAACTTTAATTGTTAAAAATATTACATGCTCATTTTGTTATTGAGCAGACCAAAAAAAATTGTAAAGTTTTGTTACTTTTGATTTTGGCACACATCAGACAAAATTGGACACCTCTGGTGTGAATGAGGGATGCTCAATAAATAGGCATTAACATCGTTATCAGTGTTAGTCATTTATTAACATATCAGTATTGGTTCGATAAGTAAAAATGTGCTGATATTAATAGCTGATGCTTGTTATTGCTGTTTGTATATGTGTTTGAAGAGCATAGGTGGTTGGTCATGTGATCTTTGCTTAGTCATGTGACAGTTATGGTGATGCAGGGCAGGATTTTGGGTGTTTATTTGGTCATTTTTTCATGATATTGAATTTGTAGAGAAATATATATAACGAAACATCGGTTATCGACCATAAGAGCAATATCAATATTGGATATTGGCCCATATGTTTACACCAATTCATCCTGAGTTTAGATCAAAGTATATTGATGTGTTACAGCGGTCCAGTCGAAGTCCAATCCAACACATGCTGAGCCTGAGCTCTTTTACAAACGACAATGGGGGAAGAACTTAATCTCTAGTTGTCTAAAGCTGGTAGAGACAGATACCAAAGACTTACAAATGTAGCAATAGTGAAAAATGGCTCTGCAACACCTTGGTTCTCTCAGAGGATTGAGAATAGAAATCCATGCTACACAAAACCTGCCTCTTATTTCATTATATGTTGGTCTAGCAAATTAAATTATAGGAAAATACATTGAAGGTTTGTAGTTGCAACATGAATTGTAGAAAACAAAAGGTAGGCTGTGAATACTTTTGCAATGCCCTGAATGTATATACACATATGTGACAAATGTCCGGCTCCCTGCCAAAATGAAACCAACATTCAGCCCAGTGTTTCTACTGTCTTGCCCAGTTTGCCACAGTTTGCACAGGTATCATTACAAAGACACAGTTGATGTCTCAAGAGGATCCCCAAAAACCACTGAATGATTGATAACTGTACACATATGAGGATGAGAGAAGACATATGCATATGAACAGACTCTTCCTTATCCAATGACCATGTTAGAAAGCATTCCTGGAGACTTCTCCATCGTTTCTGCACATGTTCACGCTGTAATTAGACGTTATTTCAGGAAACAGACTCAACTACCAGGATAGGTTTTGAGTGCCAAAAGACACATACAGGAATTGTTGCCTTTTTCTCCAAAAGTCAAAGACTTCTCTGACCCATAATCACAGCGCTTCATGCACTCTGGTACACAGCATATTTAGCTTGTCTGTTGTCCTGGTTGCTGGAATCCTATGGCCGAACATAAACTGAATGTAGAAATGTCTCATTCAAAAGAAGACAAAAATGATACATTTGAGGAGTTCATCGAAGCACCACCATACTCAAACATGTTTCTAAAAGCTGATTGGAAAAACATCCATTGCATGGAGTCCACAACGTAATACACCAACATAATGATGGGGCCTTACCTTCTCTCTTCCAGCTGCTGGAAGTCAGTGATGAATGCCACTGTGGAAGCAGAAGGTGAAAAGAGAGGAGTCCTGACTCGCCAGTGACAGCCCTCTCTCTGGTTGGCAGAGGGAGCGGTGGGAGTGTCAGGGCCGCCTATGTAAACTGTGGCCGACTCCACCGCACAAAGTGACACAACATAGACCAGTGTGGATCCAATGTGGAAACCTGCGCACGTTCACATGGGACATGTGGAGAAACCACAGTGTGAAAATGACAGAATCAAAGTAGTTCTCAATGTGGAGTATGGAGGAGAGATGGAAGAGGTTGTTAAGATTTTTCAGTCATCAGCTGGATAAGAAATGAGCAGCAGATAGTCAGTCTGAGCTTCTCTATAGAGATAACAGGATCATGTGTGAGGAGTTAACAGATTTAGCAGGAGTTGTGTGATGGCATGTGTCAGTCGTGTGGTTTAGAGTCTTTTCTCTGCAGCTGCTCAGGTTCTGAAGTAAATTACAGGGTTCATAAACTCTATGGCAAGAGATGAAAAAGAATCAGCACTACATGCTGGATCATAGTGAATGTCACACTTCCTGATTACAAAGAAGCAACCTGTTGCAGAAATTTTAAAAAGTGTACCCTTTTGCTACCTGAATGTTGCAAGAGCTGATCCTGCAGTAGATCCCTTGTGTTGAGACAAAGGAGAGTCTAACTGCTGTCTGTTGAGTCTGTTGCTCTGATTGTCCGTAGCAACAATAAGCAATACATGTTTTCTTCCAACGCTTTTCGGCCTCTTTTCCAATGTTAACTTTTAAGGTCCAGAGCTCTGCATAACTGCTGACCATCAGATTCATAAGGAACTGTCTCTGGATTTTTCCCAGGTCTTGGAACACCGTAACAGGTCTTTACCCTTGCGAAATTGTTGAGGAGAGTTATGGAAGTCTGATTGTCTGCTCCACATTTCTTATTTGTGTGGAAAAGGCTTGCAATTGTGTTTTTAGTGGCACTGTGTTGAGTGCCAATGTTGTTTTTATAAGGCCATCTGGTATCACCAAACCAAGTGTTCTGGCTTCAGTGAGTTGAACACAATTCTTTTGGACTATGCACTGGGGAAACGTCCTGTACCCATCCTGTTTATGGTGTTCATGGATGGAATTTCAAGAACATTTCCAGAACTTCTGGGCTAAAAAGCCAAGAACAACCCAGAACCCATTGGAAGAACCCATCCCCAGGTGTATTGGCCTGGGAACACCTTGGAATCTCTCTTGAGGAGTCGCAGTGTCAATGGGGAAAAGAATGTCTGGTACTCCCTCCTGGATGTGTTATCTCTGCAGACAGGTCTCACATCAGTGGAAATTTAATAGTGACAAGAAGCTACCCAGGGTTTCATGCAACCCTAATATGCAGATGTATGAAGTCAAGATACTTAAGGATGTACCTTCTATGGAACACATCTTTTATCAACAGCACAATTCTTATCATGCAGAAATCTGCTAATTCTAAAACTTCACGTTATTAAGTTATGAGTCAGTCTCATTCTGCTATGATATATATATTTAAGCAACCTACTTGTATACTGTATGTGGACTGTTGCATGTAAAATTCATGAGCAGTAAATATTGTGCTAGTTATCAGTATTGGACCAAAGAAAGCAAGGCAGTTGCAAGCCTTTAAAATTGTGACGCTTTTGAT
>CAEFZY010072109.1:0-31082 GCA_903066815.1 Brachyrhaphis roseni
CATCCATCCATCCATCCATCCATCCATCCATCCATCCATCCATCCATCCATCCATCCATCCATCCATCCATCCATCCTACTAACTTTCCTTATTCTTCCCTCAGTAATAACTTCCACTTTGTGAAACTATATATTCTTCAGTACGTGGCATTCACCAATTGGAAAAAGATTGGATTTTTTTTTTGTACATTTTCTAGTCACCTCTGCCTGCTTCCTGTCTACACAGTGAGTTACTCTGATTTTATTTCTGAATCTCTCCATGTACCTGAACCCTGATTAATGCCTCAGGGATTCTGGATCTCTTCTGGCTTGTTTGCTGCTGACCTGTGCTGTTCACCTGACCACTGATCTTTTGGTTACAGACAGTCACCACTCACTTCCTCATGGTGAAACCAGACCACTGGATTAGTGTGTGTAATCCAATTTACCCTGGTACCTGAACTTCCACTCTCTGTGAAGTCTTCATCCCCAGATTCCCAGAGGATTCATCGCTATGATCCGGTGGTGAAACAATCCCAAGTAAAAGGACACACTCCATCTTCAACTGTTACATCTCGAAGAACTTAAGTTCATAGAGATCCATGTTGCTGAAGAGAATCTCCTTGGACCACCACTGCCAGGTAACACATTACATCCTGTTTACATTTTACTTCCTGTTTGTCCTCACTTTCGCTCACCTTCCTGTCTGCATTAGAGTGTGATCTGAAAGCTGATCCTTAAATGAGGCTGCCGATCATCTCACATTCTTTCCTCAGGTGTGGACAGAGTCCAGGGTACAAACTCTTGTTTGATTAACTTCCAACATGAATGTTTTTTGACCATTGGGCCCAAAGAGTGACCATGGTCAAGAAGAGAACATGTAAACTCGGTGCAGAATCCAGAACCTTCCTGCTGCGATTAACCAACTGTACCACCGTTTAGGGGAAGAAAAAAAAATTAAATATAGTTTTTGTGATTTTGTCGTAATCATTAGTACATGTGACATGCACTTTTCAAAGGCTTTTTCTTTCCAGAGTAAGAAAAATGCCAAAGGAAATTTGGTCTCCCTGCAGTTCTGAGCTGTCATCCATTTTGGAACAAGAAATACATTTAAAAAGGGGGTCAGAACAACCAGCAGCCAAAATTTCACATAAAGCCCAAATGGGAAAACATGCTGCTTTGAAAACTGCAACAATTGGTCTCCTCCGTTCCCAAACCCTTACAAAATGTTGTCAAAAGCAAGGCTGACGCAACAAGGTGGGAAACATGCTGCTATTCAAAGACGTTAAGAGTACAGCTGGAATTAAAGCCAAACAAAACCTTGAAAGAAAGTCTCAAATCTTTATATCTTATAAAATAATAAATACAATTAATTCTGTTTAAAGAGTAGGAGTCTTTCATTTTTGACTTAACTGAGAATCCTGGAGGATATTGAGACTAATGGTAATCTGTTCTAATGTTCTTATTTTTCAAAAGGCTCTGGTGAGGGAAACAATTATGGCCACACAAGTGCAACCCTACTGCACAACTGTTCAGGACCGTAAGCAGCTGGTGAGGAAGGATCGACCCAGAACCACACGAGAAGGAAAAGTGAGTGGTTAAAGTTGAGGACGGCAGGCAAGGAAGACGAGGAATTAGTCTTACCGTTTACGGGGATCAAGCGGATCTACAGGAGAGGTAAGTCCTCGTGTGAATTAGTTTTTAATCTTCACCACTGAGGTTGGGCAGGGAGGGGTGAGCGGTTCGGATAGTGATTATTTCTCCTTGAAAGGCAATGGAGAGCATTGAAGGGTGGTCAGGCAGCTGGAGACTGATGATGTAACCTGGTAGGTGTTTTTACTGGAGCAATCTGAGGAACAGCGAAGGTGAGAAGCAGAGGAGAGGGTATCAGAGCTGTGAGAGGCAAGGAGAGGCTAAGGTCCAGGAATCTAGAAAAGAGTCGTCCACAGAGGGTCCAACTGCGGGGGCTGATGGAGGAGATGAAGGTAAACAACAGTTTACTGCAGGCCCAATCAGTTAACACCCGAGTGTAATTTAATCTCAGTACAAATCTGCTGTTCTGTTTTCATACTACACCATAAAAAATGGCTGACGCCACTCTGCAAAGTCAAAAAGGTTACGGCTGTACTCCAGAATACCTCGTCCTCCTCAGCAGGTAGAGTCTGCTCTGACGCTTCCCCTAAAGAGCATAAGTGTTGTGAGTCCAGTCCACAACACTGGACTCTCAACATTGGCAGTACCGGGTGAACTCCCAGGTACTGCCAAGCTTTGACTTTAGATGCTTACATAACCACAAGTCACAGAACAGTTTTGTTTTCTTTTTTATCTAAATTTGACCCAACAAGCAGAAAAATATTAAACTAACAAGGCTGTCAACCATGCAAAGGAAGACAGATGAGAAAAGGGCAAAAAGTCAACTATCTCAGATCCACTGTAGCGTCTACGGATGTCTGCCGTGGTTGTCTGAAAGGATGAAAGTCTGTGGAACTTTGAGGAGAATAAAAAACATTTTTATGGCTTCAGTTTAATTTACAGACCGGTTTGTTTTGCTTTAAGGGACAGTCTAAGTGTGGCACGTGGGTGCTGCTGGCATTTTATGACCGCACGAGTGGAATCTGAACTGTGTTACGCTCACTTTGGGGTAATCTACTTAGAGTTGAAGTGCTGGCAAATAACAAGAGCTTTCATGTAGGCTGTGGAAAACCTGCTGATGGGGATGCTCTCTGGCAGGGTGGAAAGTCAGAGCACGCCAGAAATTCAGCCACACCGGTTTACAAAATACCAGGATAGTAGCGGGAGGAAGACAAAAGGATATTTTGCTCACATTTTATTGGACACCTGAAGGAAAATTTGTTAGATTCTCTAGAAAGGCTGCGGCTCTGCTCTCCTGCCGGAGGGTAATTGCTAAGTGAAGAATGAAATATGAGATGAGGGGAAGGCTGACACTTGAAAAATTGGTTTGGAGGAGTTGAAAAGACAGGAATTATCTTTCTTTAAAAAAAGGCTTTAAATGTCAATATCTACACTTACTGTCAAAAAAACTGTTAAACACCCAGAAGAATAGTCTGATTTGGATTTAATTGGTGAACATGCAGACCTGCAATGACCCTTCAATGTGCAATATCAAATGATTTTTCCCCACTATGTCTGGCTATGTATTCTATCAGAGACTGAGAGCGAATGTGTTCTGACATGTAAGTTTACTGCTTTTTAATAATAAAAATATTTGATTGCATCCTGTACTCTCATACTGAGATAATACAGTTTGCTTGTTTTATCCAAAGACGACAAAGTAAAGAAAAATCTCAAGTCGGTGGAGCACAGAGCTCTTCTTGGCAGATCAGCTTTCATGATAAGCTGTTTCTTTAATGTAAAAGCCCCTTCTTTTTGCTGTGTTTTCCCCCCCTACTGCCTCTTCAAGAACCAAGTCAGCCAACCTCGTCTGCACCAATCTTGTCTGAAGAAACGGTGAGACAGCTTCGAATTAAAGAGAAACAAAGCGAAAAATGGCTCATGGTTACCCACGGATCTGTCAAAGAGGGAACATGCTCCTAATGGAAATTACAACAAGGACATTCCTGCTGTGGGTTTATTTTCTGAGGAACATTTAGAAGGAACTTTAAGTGAAGCTATATCAGTTAGTTGGAGTTAATAGTTTTATGAACATGACCTAAATTTATAATTAGTAGGTTAAAACAACAGAGTTTTTGTAAGAGAAAAATTATTCAAAAGGTTTAAATGTAAAGTTATGTATTTTTAATTGACTGTAAAGTGTCTCTAATCCACCTCAACAAATTACTGCCCATGCATTAATAATAAGATGATTATAATATAAGGCTAAGTTCACACAGCATGCAACCCAACTCTCTCTTCTTTTTTATGGCAGACTAAATGGACCAATTCTAATCATTTCTACCCTCCAAAAATGTTGTCACTTCCATATACGATACTAAATCAGATACATATCAAATATTTTTTGAAAGCATCAACAGTCTGAATGGCCATCTGGCATTTTCTCCAACCTGCACCAGAGGAAGTCAGAAGCCCTAAATTCATACGTAAACAAAGCCTGAAAATTACAATTATGAAAATTCTGAACTAATAAAAAATGTTTCACAGCATAAAGGGGTTAAACTGCAAAGAGAAACACAATGACTTCTCATGTTAAACATCGTGAAGATAAATCAGATCAATGCAAACAAAGATTTTCCACATGAAAACAGAGGACAGGCTCATCCAGGATAAACAGTATCAAAGCCATCAGAAAATCAACAGTCAGAATTCAAATTACTTTATCTGCATTAGCATGAAAACGTTTGCAGGAGCAGCAATCTATAACAGTAAAAGAGGACTAAGGTTGTTTTTAATCCAGCACAAGCATCAAAGAGATTAAGACTAAAAAGACAAGATTAATGGGAAAACATCAAGGTCCATGTTCTATTTACATTTAGGAAAAAATAACATTGATTAAATGCTGCAGCGGCTTCTGTTTTGCACGCTTTGTTAGCCTTGTCAGAAAGTTTTGCATTTAACTTGGATTTCACAGGAACAAATTGAGTCCCTGGCTCATGTAAAGGTGTGTCTAATAAAAGCAGTCCATGTGTTGAATGGATTAATCCAGTAAAGTGTCCAGAGCTTTTATTTATGCTTTTGAAAAGCTTTCAGACATTGATTATGTGTGCAGTAGGAATTATGTGCTCAGACAGAAATGACTGTTTACGAAGTTTCAAGTCTGTTGATTGTACATCAGCAATTTAAAGGTCATGGAAGAGTGAAGTCTTCACACATCTTCCTGCACATCTGCTCTGATGCAGAAGTGATGAAGGACGCGTCACAGTGGTCTCAGGTTGGAGACTAACTGTCCTGAGGTCAGCCTTGCTGCTGGTTTTATGTCCTGAGAGCCTGAGCAGATAACAGCAGAGCTGCAGTTATCAGTAGCCCAGAGCTCCAGCAGCTTGCTCAGGTTTAAGGATTGCTCCTGGCTTCCTCTGGTTCGAGTTCTGTGAGTGGACCCTGACCGGGCCCTGAAGCACGCTGGGGTAAAGCTGAAGGGCAGACATACATTTAATGCAGCAGGAAAGTTAAGATCACAAAGAAGAGTGTGGTGAAAGAAATGGTGTAGCTTTGGATTAATCAACAAGTACACAACTGCCTGTTATCTCAACTTGGAGCATTTCTACAACTTCATCTCTCTCCTAGTAACAAATACTAAATTCCTCCAAGACTCCAGATCCATCTCCTCAGTTTTACCCTAACCACCTCCACCTGCAATCTGATGAGTTTAACACACCTAAACACAAACTGCAGAGTTTGTGGTTAGGATGGCCTGACCACAAATAACCAGTTGACTGTTTCTCTGTCCTCCAGTATTATCTAGATCTGTCATCCAGTCAAATCCCATGTTGCTCCACTGCAGTGATCATTTACTCTCTCTTGGTGAAACCAGTTCACAGTAGCGGTGAGTGCATGCCAGCCAAATTGCTATCGAAATCCATACTTAGTTGCACTACTTTTAGTTTTCAGTGTGTAGAGTTCTGTTCTCCGCATGTCCTGTGGGTGAAACAATCCCCAGTAAACTGACACTCTCTTATCCATACGGTCTAAGTGTCAAGAATTTCTGCTAGCCAAGGTCCTGGATGGGATTTCTGTCTCCAAACAGAAATCCCAGCCCTGTTCTTACTTACACATTCATTTTTTTTTTCATTAAGAACTGTTTAAACATTACTGGTTTGCGGTTTCAGTTTTACATACAAAGCATGAAGTGTTTTTACACTTGATAGTCTGGTAGACTGAGTTCAATTGGAGACCAAAATTGCTTTCACACTGAACTGTATCAAGTGCACCAAATAGTTAGAGCAACCTGTTAAACCCCTGTGAGTTCATTATAGGATCAGTCTCAAGTGTTTATCTTCCAGTCCTACGTCCCGAGAGTCCACAAGTTTCCCAATACTGTATCAAGCTTCAGTTCAGACTTCCGAACTCTGTGTCGTTGTCAGCCTGTTCCTCTAAATTTGACACATTTAGCTAAACACAGAAAAATACTTTATGCAATTTCTTATAAACTTAGATAAATAAGGCTTATAGTCCCATCTTTTGGGGGCGTTAGCCTTAAAGTCCATTGTATCTTCTTTTTTGTATAACTTCCTTATTTACAGTTGGGTCAGTGAAATGTTGTGAACTGAAACCTACAGAACTTGAGTCTGTTGAAGCTCTTCAACTAAGGAAAACTTTCTTAACCACTCAAAGTGAGAGTTTAAAAAAAGAAACATTTATTAACAGCCAAAACTTTTACTTCAAAGGTCAATGATGGCACTGCAAGGAGTCTCAGTCCTTGGTGGGCTTTTCCTTTAATCCATGAGAAGCACAGGAGGTCTTGCTATTTATCATTTATCATACTGATTGCAGGTCTACCAGAAAGCTGTTTCAACAAACTGCAGGAGGCTCAGAGTGTTCAGGTGGAGTCACTGCAGAGCCTCCACCTGAACTATCAACCCAAACTACCCCGAGATGACTCCACTATTTTCATGCTGTGTGTCGGTAAGATCAGATACAGCAGCACACTCACTGAAAGTTACCATGACTTGGCTCTTAAATCCTCTTTTTGTCTCGTAAAAAGGAAGAGACATACAAACAAACCAACTGGAGTTAATTAAAAAGAATGACTTTTATATTCAAGCTCACATGGATTGAACGTTTATCCAAAGCGCGTACCATGTGGAAAGTGTAAAAACAGAAAGGTGGTTCATTTACCCACCATCTGGACGGTGAAGTAAATCTGCAACAGTTGGTTTGCGTTTGGGGTATTAAGAGTTTGGTCATTCAGCTTAGACTACAACAAAACAAAGTGACCATGTTGGTCCATTAACTGCAAGGTCATCTGCTGGAGTGTCAGACTAGTCTGGGAGTAAATGTTTGCATTCGTGTTAAACTTCAGTTTTTATAAAACATAATATTTCTCTTAAGGATGGAGGCAAAATCTACCATCTGTCTGATTATACAAGCCCAGTAAAGTCGGGTAAAATAGGCTTTTTATTGTCACATAACTCAGTCATTTACCTTGAAAAACCTAAACCCCAGCTGTTAACATTAGTGCTTTATCCTGTGGAGGTCGCACAATATGTGATTGTTGCTCCAAACAGGTTTTTTTATTTTCTGAGGCAGTTGAGCTGAGAAATCAGTTTATATAATTAAAATCATCTGAACCATTGAATTTTGGAAGTCTTAAGACTGTCCCAACATATTTTCATCTCACTGTTGATTATCAGAAATCAGACAATTTTTTCTCATTTGTGATTGGGTGTTAGAAGTCATGTGACTCAGCTGCACACATAAGGACCAGCTACAGTGGCTGATTGTATAAAAGTACTTTTATATCACTTTTTGTACAACGAAATGCATTAAAATGGATTAAACTCAGTCATATTTTTCAAGATGACTGAGTTGTATATTAACAAAGAATTATCCTCCAGAGATCTTTATTTATGCTAAATGTTAACATGTTGTTGAGAATACACTGGCTGACAAGAAAAATAATCAATTCATGTATCCATTAAGATTACACCATTTGGACATAATTTCTTTCTTAAGCAGACTAGTTATGGGCATATGTGATGGGTGAGTGTCACCAGGCAGTTACTGGAGCATCTGACGGACAGTTAACATGGAAGATTCCTTGCAGGTGAAATAGGTTCCAGCAGTTGATGCAATTTGATAGAAATTGTTGAGTTTCAGAGATCTGTTTATGTGAAAACAGATGACAAAATGATTCTCTCCATTATTTGGAGCTTAGGGATTGGTTGTACATGTACTATCTCTCCATCCCACCTCACCAAGTTGCAAACAATTTTGAAAAAAGAGATTCTCGTTCATTCAGTGCACACGTTTTGTTCTATGATGTGAAACAGAGCGTTTGGTTTAAAAAGCTAAAGCCTGGGGAATCCATGGTTTATATTTAGAACTCCCTTCATGAAGATTTGCCTCTTTCCGTCACTGTCGCAGAACATTTATTTATTTTTTAATATAATTTATTGACCTATGAGGCACTGCAATCATCACTTAAGATAATCTGTGGATGTAACTACTGGGTTAATCATAAACAATGTTCTGCGTCAAACATGAATATTACAGTCAGGCGATCACCATCCCTTAACAGTAAAAATCTTTTTTTCACCTGAACAAGATAAGATAAATCTTTATTGTCATTGTCACAAGAACAATGAAATTTGAGAAATGCCATAAGTCGGTGCAAAAAAAGATAACTGTCTCAGAATTTACACAATTTAACAAGTGGCTGATACACATCATTCATGATGATTAATGGTTGTTTCTGATTGCATTTAGTTTTGTTATTGCTGTCGGGTAAAAACTGTCTCTAAGGCGGTTGGTTCTTGTTCTGATTGCTCTGTATTGTATGCCTGAAGGCAACAGTGTAAACAAAGAATGTCCAGGGTGGGAAGTGTCCTTTCTGATGTGTTGTGTTTGTTTTAGACAGCGGTCGCTGTGCAGGTCTTCCAGTGTGGGGAGAGGGCAGCCAATGATTTTTTGGGCCGTATTCACAACCCTTTGGAGAGCTTTGTCACTTTCCATGCCATTGTTCTACATAACAGCTTTAAGGTTACTTCACGAGTGAATCTCTTCATATATCCTTTCCTAAACAGAGAACTGGATTTTTAAATGTGACTTGATATTTGCTAATGTGGCTTATACTTGAAAAACCATCCGTGTGTAAATGATAATGCATGTGATTAAGTCTGAACAGCTGTAAATGATTTGAATTCTAATGATGTAGATGTTTGTCAGAGAACCAGCTTCTTATGTTTCTGCCTGCAGGGTGAGAAAAGGCTGCATTATTTCAGTTTGGATTAAACAAACACTGTGTTTCTCTCTGTATGTGTGGCTTTTATCTATATGCTGGATGATGTTCTCTTTTGATTCATTATACACAAAGACATTGAGTGTACATGAGATAATTACTAAAAGAGGACAAGCAGTATTATCTTACAAGAGGCAGAAAAAGAGATAGTTATGCCAGTGTTGATGAGATAATTTAGGGTTAACAATGCTCATTTGTCCCAAAACATGCACAAATTACATCAACAAACCACTAAAAAGAATATCATGAGATTCAGTATATGGCTAAAACATATACTGCTTGAGCCATATACTCAAACAGTTTGAGTATATATAATAAACGTCATTATCGGTAAGCAATGTTCTAGCAGCGCCACAAACTGGCAGCACAGCCATGCGACACATTTCAAAGCAGTAAAAACAAATAAAACAACTGCTTCATAAGATATATACATAATAAGTGAACACAAGCAAAAACAACATATGAGTTTCTTGTTAGTTTTATTATTGTTTACTTATCATTATTTGATAAACCTGAGTTATTCTGTGGGGGGTTGAGAGGGATGGACGCTCACCAGAGTCCTGCAGACCCTCAGGACTCTGCAGACCCCCAGGCTGTCAGCTCCTGGGCTGATAAAACTAGATTTATTCATTCTAGTTTTATCATTATTCTGTGCAGGGCCGGTCCAAGCCTCCAAGGGGCTCTAAGCGAAATGTGGTTTTGGGGCCCTCTAGTTCTGCTAACAATGTGGACCGGCTGCAATCAGCAGTCCGATCATTAGATCATTCACACACCTGCTATAAACTTATTGCATCTCTGTTGGCAGTGCTGTTTACATTATATACATGTATAATAGGATATATTTATTGGCCAACTGATTTCTGGGCGCCAATTTCCTTAATTTTGGGGGATTGTGATCTGCTGATACTTACATGTCAAGTCCATCTTATCCCCTAATCTTATCTTCGTCAGCAAAAGCTTAAAAATCAGCCTCTGTCCTCTTCTGCTCTGCAGTGAGAGGTTTGACTGACAGACCGACCCACCAGGTCATGTCTGAACGTCTACAGTTAACAATATTCACCCCACTGTTGCCAACTCAGTGGCTTTCTTGCTACATTTAGCGACATTTCAGACAAAAAAAATATCAGCCAAAATCAAAATCGGCAGTTCAGTCTTTTTAAAGATCGGTAACCAGGGATCGGCCAGAAAGCTGCAATCGGTGCAGCTCTACACACATATTCATGACATTCTTTGATTATATTAACTTCTCTTAGGCGTTACTCCAATAGTTAAAAATGTAATTTATACCAGGTGAGTCTTTCTCCCCTGAGAATGTGGACCGGTACCGGTACTGGACTGATTCTGAGCCTTCAAATGATTTTAACAGAAGTTTCACATAACTTAGAAGTTGATGTAAAATAATGTTTGTTTTAGCCACAAAATGATTTTGCTCAGCAGCAAACAACAAATCCCAACTATATCATAGAGCAGCTCATCGATGTAGCAGCTATGTAGCCTGACGTAAAAACATTTTGCTAGACAATGTCAAACATTGTTTCATTAAAAACATACTTCATTATGTTTAAATATTTCTTGTGTCTAGTTATTCTTTGTTACTCTAGTCTAGCTCTGTTTCTTATGTCTAGTCCTTTTTTGTGTCAGACTCATTTCCTTTGTGTCACTTTCTCTCTCTTTCTCTTCAGCCTGCTGCTCTATCCAATAACACCTGCAAACCAGTAACTAACCAGCCCAGGTTCTTTGTTCCAGCATTCACTCTCCCAGTACTTATACACTTCTTCTCCTCTCACTCCTCCCTTGTTCCTCCCGTTTAAACCTGTTTCTTCCCTGTTTCTCTCTGCTGGCATTTTGTTCTATTCTGGCTCCTCACGTTGCTTGCAAATTCTGTATATTTTGCTATTCAATTTTATTAAAATATGGCATATTGCTATGGATGCAGGTGTATATGTCTAAGATACATTAAAGTTGGGGTTGTAGCTGGACTGTGCAAGACTTAACTCCCTGTTCTGTACAGTTTCACCTGTCCCACTGTGCCACACCTTACTGATGTGTGGTGTTGTACATGTTATGGAGGATGGGATAAAAAAAAAACCTAAGAGATTTAACAGGATTATTTGAATTTACAATGGAACATCTTGATTCATATTTTGACTATATTTTTCTCTACATAGCGCCCTCCACCTCCCTCCTATTTAGATGTTTTCATTCTAGAAATTCTAACTCCCAAAACCAAGATGAAAAAGTGTCTGATTTTATCCCAAATTATTAGTGTGTATGCATAAAAATGAAAAAGATGTGGAATTTTTGTAATGAAAATTTTGGAGTGGGTGGAAAGAAAAATCAAGATATTTCAATCAGGGAAGAGGGCTGACACTCGATCCAAACTAACCTAATTAATTTCCTCTTTTACTGTGCTGTTTGTTGAGCACTTTTTGATTAGCTTTTTAATGTGTTTTGTTTTGTCAACTGCTAATGAGTTGAACTGCGTGGCTTAGGGCCCGCTCTCCTCATGGGGAATCAGCCTCTCACAGAGCCCCAGCCCCGGCGGAGCTCTGCCACTCACTAATTATTTCATGCTGCTGCTGCCTGAGCTTCTTTTGATGGAAATCATATTTATTCCTTCCACATTTTCTCTCTCAGTGGTGCCGGTTTTTCTCTCACCCGCCGTAGATAAATGAATGATGGATGTATACAGTAAGCACTGAACTTCCATTCACATGCTTTCTGCAAATGCAGCCGACGGCGCAGTGTCACTCCATTTGGACTGAAACTAATTTTACTGGTTGGTGGCACTTTTCTATGATGTGCTCAGTCGGACACATCATAATTACTTTTTCATAATCAGCCTGCTGTTTGACAGTCAGAACATGATAAACATAAAAATATTTTTTTTTTAAAATCAAAAAGGAAATGCAAAATAAGCCCTCCAAAAGACTGGTTCCTGCGCCCTGTGGCGTTGAGTCAGCCAGCCATGAACAGCAGCACTCCGCCCCGACAAACCCATCTGTTCAGACCTTCAGAACCGGGAACCAGTACTGGCTCCGGTCAGCAGGGAACGTTTGGGCCAGCACGTTTCAGTCTGGCTATGAGATCCCTTTGACTGCAGTAACACACGCTCACACACCCCCACACACCCCCACACACGCACGCGAGCACGCCCACATGCAAACACCCACACACATGCGAACACACAGGTTCAAGGGAAGAAGATTCATGAAGAGGACAGTGTACGTTCAGTGGCATT
This sequence comes from Brachyrhaphis roseni, assembly GCA_903066815.1. Taxonomy (NCBI): domain Eukaryota; kingdom Metazoa; phylum Chordata; class Actinopteri; order Cyprinodontiformes; family Poeciliidae; genus Brachyrhaphis; species Brachyrhaphis roseni. The sequence continues at coordinate 12,093 of CAEFZY010072109.1, forward strand.
CATGGGTAAACAAGCACATTTTTTTTGTTATGGCGGTAAAATAAAAGCAACACGCTTGATTACATGCTGAACATCTAGAAATCTGCTGGGTTTCCCTAATCAGAAACACTTTAAACTGCTTTGAATAATGAATTGAGCATACTGTACTGTTGTTAACTGGAATAATTTGGAATGTGTGTGTGATTGAATTGATTTTTGTAAAGTGCCTCTAGATGACATTTGATAAACTGAAAGAGAGACACTCATCAATCAATCAATCAAATTTTATTTGTATAGCACATTTCAGCAGCAATGCATTTCAAAGTGCTTTACATCATAAAAACACAAAAATACAAAGTCATGCAACATATGCCAATCTAAGGCTGAACCCTTTTCTCTTCGACGCCTAGATTTCTGTCTTTATTGTTTAATTTGAAGTTACCAAATGAAAATATGAACCTACCTGGTATCTATGTTCTATACATTATGAGTTCTTGCATGGCTGTGTGGTTCTGGTTATTGTCTCCAGGGAACAACTGGCAGGACATGGGGGACACTGGACAGTTTGCCAGGACAAAGAAGCCAACCCTGAATGGCCCAACGCCAAACAGCTGATTTCAGAAAGCGGCCTGTAGACTGACTGGAGATTTGGGTCGAGTTTCGTCAGTGAATTAAACCACCACACAATAATAAAGCCACATTCAAATGACCAGAGTTGTTTAAGAAATTTCTGAATAAGATTGTGCCAACATATTTTTAATGAAACATGTTAAGATCACAATGAAAGTTGAACTCCACCAAAGATCAGGAAAGACCTGAGCCAAAAAGCAAAGTTTCTCCATTTACCGGTCTGTCTGCGTTCTGACCCTTCCTTGTGGTCATTAGATGCGGTTCGAACCTGACAAAGTGAGCTTGGCTCAGTAAGGTGACAGATCTCAGCCTAAGAGACAGTATAAAAAACTGTCCCACAGAGCTTGAAATAAAGGCATTTTCTTGAGGAAGACTCCTGAACTGGGGAGAGCAGGCCACAGTTGTCCAGTTGAGAACCATGTACAAGAAATCTAAATTTGCTTCAATCTTTTAATCACTCATTTTTTCTCCCCACTGTATGTAATCACTATTACAAATTTTGGTTAATTTCAAACAGGTTTTATTGCATATGAATGGAAACTGGCCAGTGCATAATGTGTTCTCTGGTCTCATGAACACAAACACTGAATCTTTATTGAGTACCACTGCTGTAATCACTCACAAGAGAACCGAGGGTCATTAATGTACTGCTGAGAAATAACTCCTAACAAGAGCTCCATTTCCTCCAGTCTGAGGAATGTTTGCAGGGCCATTATAGTTTCCACTCAGCCCAAATACCTCCAGGATTGGACTGCCATCAGCATGTTCTGCACATTGTCTTTCCATCCTGTGATAATGAGATATTGATGACCTGAATACAGTTTTTCATCTACACCAGTTTGAGCTGCACTGAGGTGGACTCCAGACTTTGTTTTGTTTGATCTGGTTAATGTGAACATGTGTCCCAGACAGTATGGTCTTGTGCCGGTTTTCCTAGAAGTTGATTGATTAATGAAACAGTTCTCATTCATCATTGATCTGCTCCAGCCTGGAGATCCCTACACGGATCTCTGTATCTGTTATTAAAATTCAGCAAGTTATCACATTCACATTGATTCTGGGGGTTTTAGTGGTCAATTTTATCATTTAGGAAATCTGGGAAGTCATCTGATTCTTGTGAATTAATATTTTGGATTATTTTAGCCAACAGCTGATCCTCATGGCGCACTGCCCTGCATGTTGTAGATGTCTCCCTGCTTTAATGCTCCAGGTTCAGGTGATTGCAGTTCAGCAAAGACCTGTTAATCAGCCATCAATGGAAATCAGCTGGGATGAAACAAGGAAATTCTAGATTATCTTTATTTGCTCTTTTTATTAAAAAAGGCATGACGAAAACTCAGATTGTGCAGATCCTCCGCATAACCATAAAAAGTAAAGTTTGAGTTCATTTCTGGTATTCCTCTTGTATTCCAAGTACAGAATGAACTTTATCATGCTGTGAAGCACAAAACAAATGATCGTGATGGTTAAAGGGTGGCAAGCACGTTGCCAGGAAGTTCTATAAAACCCTAACTCCTCCAAGTGGTGCAGAGACAAATGTGGTTCGGTTTGTTCCCTCGGTTTGCTGTTGTTTGTGATAGGTGGGATCTAGGAGATCTATGGTCGCCGCCATACAAGGAGCAGCAAAATTTTACATTTTTTTTGTTTCAAATTGTTGCACTGGTTAATTCATTGGTAATAATATGTAAGACAATTCTTTACACAAAGTTACAGAAACAGTAAATGGCTACCAGTCTAAATTTTAATTGCCTTTCTTTAACTATTTAGTATTTACCAAGTAGCTTTTCTAAATTTCGTGTCAGTTCAGGCACACATCAGTGGCCTTTAGTGATACAATTCCTCAGTATAAATGATCCTCTGGCTGTCAGATCCCCAGTCAGGTACAAGTCAAAAGAACAGCACCAGGCTGGCTTAGATGTTAATAATTAATTATTATTATTATTAAGGCTTGGATGATATGTGTTATAACATTCAATTTCCCTTTGGAATAAATAAAGTTTTTCTTTTTAATTCAATTGAAAAGTAAGGATCCATTTATTTTTCTGTTCAATAATTTTATACAATTTCACCAGGCATTGCATAAAATGCAACACTGTATTTACCTTCTACTGCTTGGCCATTGTATGCATCAATAGATCAATCAGAAGATTGATCTATTAGGTTGCATCAGGACGGGACACACTGCCATTTATTAATTACTGAGTGAAAACGCAGTGGAAAAAATATGGCAAAGTTGCAGTACTTGTCAGGCGAAGAGGCTTCAGGAAAGAAAATGAAGGCTCAAGCTTTCGTCTTCTTTCTAAACTCTGACATCAAACAAAAGGTAACACTGAAGGGAATCAAAAGGAGGCTTTGATTTAGACGGAATCAGAACTCCTCTGTGATATACCATTTTGTCATATAAAAGCTTTTCACAGTCGAACCTTTCTGTGTCAGTGGCTGATGTCGAGTGTTAAAACTAGCAGCATCAATTGGTGAGGCCCATTTGTTCTGGAACAGAGCTTTAATGGGGATGAGGCAAACAAACATTAGCAGTTAATGAGCTTGGCAGGGCAATATAAATGACCTGAACAACATGAGATTTTATTCCTTAAAGTAACATCTTCACAGACTTATGACGATTCTATTTCCTTCGTTGAGTTTCAGTTCTGGAGAATATTAGGTAAATTAATATTCTCCAGAACTTAATGTAGAAAATTTAGAATAACTTTCTAAATTTTGATGGATTTAGAAAGTTATTCTCTTTATTTCAGCCTCTTAAACTCAAGGGATAACCGTCAACAAACAATTATCAGTTTCATAAGATATTAGACAGCAGGAAAAAAATAGATTTTTACATGGAGGCAATGCAGGTAGCTGTGAAGATGAAATAAGAATCCCTGAAACACAAATCTATTTAGTATTTTGGAGACTAGATGAATGCAAAAGCTCCAGAAATGTTTTAAAATGACATTCCATATTAGACCTCTGAACTGAACACACTGCTAGTTATCTGTGTGGGGCCCAATGTTAAAGACCAGTTAAACAACAGGGCCATAAAAAGCAGCTATCCCACCACAGATTTCTTCTGCTTTTGCTCTATTTGTCACACTTAAATGTTGAAGCACCAAATTGCTGCTTTGTGCTTGATTAGCAGTGGTTCTTTCTGTATCAAACAACTGCACAGTTGGTTTATTCAGCCACTAAATAAACATTATATTTTGTGTCCGTGAGGCACTGAGCTAGCTGCTAACAACATAAGCACTCTGACAACAACCAAGCTAAGGCATGAAAATAATATATCTTAAAACAACAATTTTTCAGATTTCTGCCACCTCTTCACCACTATCTGAGTGTATTTATTATAATATTTAACCCTCAAATAGCCAGGATCACACTGTTCACACATTTTGATGGCCATAATAATCCGTGACCTTACTGTACAAAACTGTAAATTATGTCAGAGTTTAATGAATGCTTGGCTTTCTAAGTAACTGTCCAATAAAACATCTGAAAATATAATTTAAACGATGCCATCATTACCCGTTAGGCGCTGCAAACTCTGGCATTGTTAGTTTTCACACCTCCTGTTTTTAGCTGTAGATTGTTGATCCATATTGCCTCTATATTGACTACTTGAAGAATAGTCAATATCTAAAACTTTAACACCAAGTTTACAAAAAAGCGACTTAAAAGAGCTCTTCAGTATTCATACAGAAATAACAAAGTTAAGGTTAAGGGAAGATAAAGATGCACTAAATATTTTCAAAATTAGCGCTAAAAAGAAACTTATCAAGGCAATAAGCGTATTAGTGGAAGTGTACTCACCACTGTTGTTAAGGATGTAGAATCAGCTCCTGCCTATCTGTGTCGGTGTGGGAAGCGAAGAGAAGACAGCTTAACATGGAATGGACTCGGACGAAATGAAGGGCACTTTGAGAAACTGGAAAGTTTGAGTCCCTGGGAAGTAAACACAGAGAAATGAGGGAAGTTTAAATTTTTGCACAATAGTAATCCACTGTTTTGTCCTGGTTTGCTCACTGAAATCTGTTGTGTAACGAATAGCAGTGACTCCAGTGACTTTAAACATTTACCTGCTTATTCAGGTGATTAGTAAATAATTTGATTTTTCTTCATTAAACAGATCAAAGTTTCAAACAGTTTTTAGTCTGTAAAGCATGTTCCTTGATTTGTTTTGAGTTGAGGAAAAATTAAAGGTTACGAGGAAATGCAGAAACGAAAATAATTTTGTAAAACTTTCTTTTTCTACTAGGTTCTGTTCAAAGCAGTAATAGAGCAGTTCAGACCACAAAAAGTCCAGACAAACCAAATCAGCCAGTAAACGTCCACTACTAGGTCAGTGCTGTGCATTCACCGAACCTTTAATAATTACATTATTTTTTAAGAAACAGTTGCAGGTTGATGGAGCTGGAGCTCCTGACCTGAAGCACCACAAGCATCGTGTTGCTGTTTCGTGATGGACTGACCACATAATTGCTTAAATAAGCAGACACACAGACATGAGCTCCTAATAAAGTGCTTGTTGTGTCTGCTGATGCTCATCCTCCATGCGTGTGCACCGTCAGCCACGTCCATCAGCCCCCACCTGACACATTCCTACAACAGTTTTTAAAAGGCCTCCTTTTTATTTTTGCTGCTGCTGTCAGATTTCTGCCAGGTTAACGGCGCTGGAGGGGAAGAGCAGTTTTAGACCGAGGAGTGTTGACAGCCTTGGTGTAAGTCTAACTGCTCCCGCCGATGTTGGTGGGCTTACAGGTGGGAGGGAAAGGCTGCTTTTAGGAACTTGGGCCTATTTCAATTTGAATGAGATCAATGGAGCTCGAACGCAGACTCTTCTGTTTTTTTTAATACCTGTACTTCAGTCCAGCACAAGCAAGATAAGAAACCACACTCTCCCAAGCTTTGACAATCAAATTAGATTTCTGGGATGTATCACACCGCTCCCCGGGCATAGGTCTGCTAATCCAATCATGGAGTGCAAAGACTCTCTCCCCACTCCAAGATAACATGCACAAAATGAAATGTTTTATATGAGCTGGACATCTGAATGAAGCAATCACACAAAGAATCCCTGATCCTGTTTGCTACAATCACATCCCAGTTACACCATCTATTTTTTTTTTTTTACAACTTTTCCTTTTCAATTGTGTCCAGGCAATAGGTTTTATTCATTATGGTGTTAAAAATCAAGGAATGTGTAAAACATGAACGAAATTGTGGACAAGGCTGCTGAGAACTTGGCCAAAAGTTACTGAAGAGGAATATTCTATTGCACCTAATTACTGTTTTTACTTAAAAACATGTTTTAAAAATCTCACGCACATTTCCTGCATGTGTCCAGGCATCAATCCACCATATTCCCATAATGTCTTTCAAGAAATGAGTTTCTGGTTCTAAAATCTGACATAAAGGGTTAGCCGAAGAGGCCAACTCTTCTGAATCCCAATCAAATCAATTTCTGATATTCTCTCAGGTTCAAGGAGCTGAATAAGGTTCTTAGTGTGTATTTTTCTTTTTAATTCAAAGGAGATCAATAAGAAGCGCTATGAAACACTTGTCCAGTCACTTTGACAAAACAAAAGGACTTCAGAAGTGGTCTGACTTTTCGCCATGCAGCTGACCGCCCCGTGCAATAAAGAAGCAGGAATTAATTCTGCTAAGAGATGATTGATTAAGGGACTAACACTGGATTAAAATCAATAGCTGCACTGCAGTGCTCAAGTAGAATTTTATTGTTTTAACTATGTTCACTGCCCCCCAGCTACAGTTTGGGATTGATTTATCGAGCAGCCTTTTGTGCACTGAAGGCAGATTTTTAAGCAAAGGAAATATTCATGAACATTTCTCTGTTTCAGTGGCTCAGGCGGCTCGTCTGAGGTAAAGAAACAATAAGAAAACTACTACTATGAGGCTGGTTGCTGAGTCCTGTGCGGCGCTTTATGGCAGCATCCGTGTGGCAGCTCAGAGTTGTAGGAGATATTTTCCACCACCCTCAGCACGGCATCGCTTTAATGGCCAACATGGGAATACCGCCAGCCGGTTTAAAAGTTCAGACTGAAATACGGAGTTGTAATTTTTTTTTTCTCTTTTTTTAACTTGAGTCAAAAGTGACACTTTAAAAACAAGTAGAAGTTTGCATGATAATGTGCCGTGACATAAGCAGGAGGCAGAATGTGAGGAGCAGACAGAGTTAAGAATCAAAGAGAAAGTTTGGCAGGAAGCAGAGGAGAACGTCGACTTTTGATACCACATCTGGAGAAGTGAAGCGAAACAGGAGAAAAATACAGCACTGAGATGGTATTCCTAACAAAGAAAGAAAGAGAAGCTCTGCTCAGGTAGCGCCGCGGTAAAAATAGGAGGGTGGGGGGAGACAACACACTTTGAGGTTTTTTCCTCCCCTGAAAGAGATGAGTGCAGCATCGGAAAAAGTTCATTGTATTGTTTTTCTTTTATTGCGCCACACAATAACACAGAGGATAAAACTGATGAAGCACAGTAACACTGGTCCTGTATGTAATTAGTGTGTATTGACAGCTGTACAGTGGCCATTAGAAGCTGCAGAGCAGCTCTGTGTCACCTAGAATTAATGCTCAGGACTGTAAAGCTGCCTGTTACTGCCAGGCTTTGCTACAAAGCCTTACTGCAGGTGGCTGCCTAGCCGAGTGTTGCCTCATAGTGATCTGCTTCCTACTTGAAACACTGTTTTCCAGAAACACTCACAGTTAAGCACCCAGATAGCAGGTGTGGGTTTGTTGAGATGCAGACCAGTTGAACAGTGGTGTTCTCAGAAAAGGAGGAAGAACAGCAACAGTAGCTGTATTTCCATTGACCATAAGATGCAAATTGAAATTACAAATATAAATGCTACAGGCAAAAAGAACAGGAGCTCTTTAAAGAGACAGAGGCCACATTCAAGGCATCAAATTGTGACATCTGAAATCACAATTTTTATAACAATTGAAGGTAACATAGTTACTTGATTGTGCTGCAAAATGCCATTATGTGCCTGTAAATCCATAATACCACTCCTTTAATCATGTGTTACCCGGCAACCATGGATGGGCTGAGGCTAATGTGCTCATTCTGTTCAACGTGTAAAGCTGTGATATAGAAAAGATAAGACACACAGATTGAGCTTCCATCTTACATTTTTCTATGAAAATAAAAATACAAAACTTTGCTTTTAACTATTTTAATAGTTTTTATAACTTTTATTGAATATACCAGCATTTTAGCTTTTAACTGTAGTCATTGTTTTCACAGAATAACTATATTTGATCTCTTTCACAAAAAGCAACTACAAAACTGAAAATGGTGAAATGCTCCTTTAATGCTGTGTTCACACACAGGAAGCCATTACTTGCTCACCAAATCTCATAAAATTATGGCTTCTCTGTTTTTCCAATAACTCATAAAGACATGTTCATTTTACAAATAACCACATATAGGACCAAAAATAAAGTCTTTCGTGTGCAAAATACAATAAGTTCAAAGTGAATTCAGGGATCCTTCAGCTGTTTCTCAACTAGCTTAGCACACATGCAGAAAGACCGCTAGCATTAGCATTAATTAGCCTCCACAAATATGTCCCTTTTTCTCCACAATATCAATCCCAAACTGCATAAAGTGACTCACAAGTTGACACTCGATTCAATAAGCTCTTCAAATACATTTTTACTGACCTGTGATTCAGAAAATATCAGACACACACCAGGCCTCCATTAGCATCGAACAGGAAGGTTTATTCTTCTTCTGTTTTCCAAACCTTCTCTATGCTACCAATGCGACAGGCGCCCCTAGTGGTTGTATGTGGAATCGCACTGAGTAACTAAACACTAAAGAAGTTGTAACAAAGAAAAATTAAGGATATAAAAAGAAAAATAATGTTGGGGTACCTATTTTTATACTTATTTTTACCCCTCTACACATGCGGCTTATTGACAGGTGTCACCTGTCAGAGACGACTAAATCTAAACGTCTGCACTGTGAAAGTCAGACAAACTCTATTCTCTAATCATTTGCTTCTATTGTTTACAACTGGGATGTCTAGGAGGAAGGAATGCTATGGATCTTGTAACCACAATGTGTGTCCAGTAACTGACATTTTAACTTTATTCAGGGTGGAGGAGCACAGATCTCCTTAATTCTACATGTACTTGATATCTTGAACTCTAAACTATCCACTAAAGACCAAATTCTTGAATCCCCCCCTCAGCTCAGACTGAGTGAAAGTACTCCCTCTCTGACGTCAGTGGAGACGCACAGAGAGGAGATGGAAATCAGACACTGTTCAAATACCTAAAAGTTACTAAAGCATGTGAAATCGCTTATTAATCAAAAGTGGTTTTAATTAACAGCCTAAGACCAACATTTTAATGCCGTAGCTCATTCTTGAATGCCTGTTATGCTACTTATCTTGCTGAATCTCTTGCTCTGTGTGAAAAGTTTCAGAAGTATTTTATGGATAGAATCTCAGTGGTGAGGCTGAGTCCAGTCCAGGGTGCCTCACACCCCTCTGGATCCCCTTCATGCTTCTGCTGCCTTGAAAACTTTGAGCCGTTGACACTTTCTCCTTTGAAGCACATTGTTCATCTAATGAGGCTTTCTAACTCACCCATGGACATTATTCCCTCTCGTCTGCTTAAGGACATTTTTCACACTATACATCCAACCACTGTAAATCTGCTCCCTTTCATCAGGCTGTGCGCCAGCAGCCACTCTTAGAAAAAAAAAAAAAAAGGTATTGACCCAGGAGTGTTTTCTAACTATAGACCATTATCTAAAATACCCATTCTTTCAAAGATTTTAGAGAAAGTATTTTTGATTCCTTCAGTCTATTTGAGAGCCAACAGCATGGATGGAAAGTCTGGTTTCAGATCACAGAGACTGTCTCTAAAAGACCTGACCTTTTAACTGTTCATCAAACTCTGATGTTTTAGCATTTATTGATCTCTCAATCATATTTGAGTATCAGGAGTAGGTTGAATATGACAACATTATTCTGTTAACTACTGAAAGAAGGTAAGGTAAAGGTAATTTTATTTATATAGCACATTTTCAGCTACAAGGCAATACAAAGTGCTTTACAGGATTTAAACAAAATAAACCAAAGGAAAGAGCAAAAGAAAAAAAAGAATCTAATGTTGATCTAAAGTGTGTAAACTAGGAGATCCTGTTCAGGGTTGGAGATATGAATCCTCTGGTCTAATTCCATTTCAATCTGGAAAGACTCAGACGGAGAAGGGACAACAATTAGAAGAGTTTAATGACATAAAGAAAATACAGTCTTTGGCGCTCGGGCCCCGGCTGGGAACATGAATTATCGCAAGCCTTGCGATAAGCTTGGATGAGCATCCCCGATGCTGATGGGAACGTCATCCCCCCGGGACCCGACACTGGTGGTGGAGGATGGTGAAGAATACGGCCGGGTGGAGGTGAAGGGGTGGTGGAGGGTTTAACTCTGCTGGCTTGGGCGCTGCTGGAAAGCGGAAGACGCCATGGATGGTGGTCCTTATCAGCTGGGACTTGGACGGTGATTGGACGTGACGTGTCTTGGACCAGCGTTGATTAATCAACGGTGATGAGCAGGAAGCACCGGCTGGATGAAGCAGGTGGCTAAAAGAGTCTTCCAGTTTGAATTTGCGCCTAGGCTTCATTTCTGGGTTGGAAGAACAGGAGTCTAAAAAGTAGTCTAACAATGTTGATCCAAAGTAAATAAACTAGAAATAAATATTCCCATTTAGGTAACGTGCAGATTGCAGCTGCAGACTCAGTTCTTCTAACAGGCAATTGTGTGTAGTAAAATAAAAAAAGAGAATCATTTTATTTCTATTCTGATTGTAGTAGGTTAACAAAACCAATTATTTGCCTAAAATCTTTGTCCTGTATTTTATCATAATCGTAATCAAATAAGTGTAGTCAAATAACCAAATTATTCAATAATGATAACATTTCAAGAAAAAAACACCGGTATCAGAAATGGTATCAGAATTGGCGATACAAAAATTCCCAGTATGGCACACCCTTAACTTCCACTCCACCAGTCTCTGAAACTTTGCTGATGTTGTTTCCTTACTTTTATTCTTTTAATGTTTTTCCATTTATTGTTTTATTTGTCAATTTTAGTTGTTCTTTAGTAAGAAAATTGGGTTTGGCATGTTTACTGTAAGACTGGGCCTTGGGGTAAAAACTTCTAAATCTCTTTCCATCTCAGTCGCTGACAGTTCTGGTCGGCTTAAAGGACCTGCATCTGAGCTGATGCTGTCACATGGATTGGACCTAAACATTTAGGAAACGTTAAAAAAAGAGCACAGTGCTTGGATTATTCTCCTTGGATGAGTTGTTCACATAAGTTTGCAGGTACTGGTAGTGATGTGCTTCTCTTTAACCTTCAGGAAGTCGATGTATTCTGACTCACCAGGCTCTCAGGGAACTTCTCCCCTCAACGTTCAGTCTATTGTATGACCTATGCAGCCAATTAACACTGTAGGGCGTTTTCCCACCAATTTTAAAGACTGACATTTGTGATCCGCAGTTATGGTACGGTTACAGCACTGAGAAATTTTCTGACCTTTTTATTCCATCGCTAAGGTTATTCTGGCCCTAAAAACCAAACAAACCAAATCTTTACCTCAGCCCTGGTTAAATAAAAATGCTGGCACTTTCAGATGTGCAGTCAGATGCACTGAGAGAAAGTGGAAAAAAGACAACCTTCAAGTTCCCAAACGGTTCCAAAAATAAAAAAAAACTGCTATTAAAATTGTTTTAATTACAAACTAAGTTTGTTTTTAATGTTTTTTTTATTCAGTGATTTCAGTCAAGCTGTGGTAGTGATTCCACTCTAACAAGTGGATCTGCTCTCAGATGCTCAGTTTCAACTTCTTGCTCAGATATTTTTCAGCAGTTTAGGTCGGTTATATTGTCTATGGAAAGTAAAAAGGAGCGTTTTACGCACCGCTTCCAGCATTACTCCAACCCTAATTATATTTTTCACATCATTGCCCCTAATATTGTTGCTCTGGTCAACATGTCTTTATCATCAGGTCCGGTGCCGTCTGCTTTTGACAATGCTTACCGACTTTAAATTATTTTAGTCTCTGATTCTATTTGTGAAAACTTTTTAATGTCTCACTTTAACTGTAGCTTGAGGAAATTCTGCTGCCTTATGCTTTTAGACCCATCAGCCATCTTTGATGAATTTCTTCTGTCTAGTATAAAACAGGTTGTAATTTAAAGTTTATCCCAGTCTTGATTTAGATCTTATCTAGCTAATACTTATTGTGAGGACTTTTTTCTGTCAGTTAATCTAAAACATGGGACGTGTTATTGATGAAAAGCTGAGTTTTGAAGCAAACACAGAATGTACAAAAGGTCCAGCAGCGCCTCTTCTTTATAAGGAAAAGATTCTTTTAAAGTTTTTAAAATATTAATGACTATTTTATCAGTGGCTTGGTTTGTTTTCTTTCCTTTCTTTAGAAGAAACAGGCTGATGAGGGTCAGTAATGTGCACAGCAAGCCCCGCGCCAGCAAATATACTCTAAGTGAGTGAGAACTAAGCCTACATTTATTGTCCACTTTACAGAGAGTTTGATCTTCTTCCATCTGGCCGCTGCTTTAGGGACCTAAGATTAGTGTGAGGGTTTCTTTCACTCCTGCTGCCATTGTGGAGTTAATCTCCCTGGCTTAAACTGCACTACCCAGACCAGACAACTTTTAGGTTTTGAAATAATACACATTTTATGTTTTTGGTATTTTGGAAGCACAATTCACCTTAATGCACTATGTGGAAAGCATTCAGGTTATCACGATGTACCAGCATCTGTGAGCAGTAGAGTAGTGGGACATTGTTGTGATATCTATCGTTGTAATACAGTGAATATGATGTCTTTTGTGGATGTTCTCTCTGTTTTTGGGTTTATTATGTCAGTTGCAAACCAATTTTCATTTGGGATATCAGTCAGAGCTGAACTGAACTGATCCAAGTATTTCAGCTTGATTTGGGGAATCTCCTCCTCTGTACCTTCTCTCACTGAGATCTGTGTAACTTTAAGCTTTCGCACATGACATTCATATTTGTTTCCCTTTTTAAATAGACAATATTGATTTACCAGAACTTCTCCGTTTGGACAGATGTCTCAAATTTTCATCAGTCCAGTTCTGGTCTCAGTGCAGTTTCCCATACTAGTGATGCTATTGGAAGTATTTTTCTGGCATGAGAGAGAAGAACATGTTTAGTGAAAGCAGAAGTAAGCAGCATACAGTAAAGCCCAGCATTAATTGGGGTTGCGGGCCAATACTCGAGACCCCCTCAAGACATGCTCATAGCTTCCTATTATAATACTTCAAACACCAATTATACCTTAATATGAACTAATCTTAGCACTACGCATAGACTAATGCCTACAGTCTTCCTCATCACCACTCTTTGAGGTGCAGCCAATCACCAGCAAGGAAAATAAATGGTGTTTCAGAATTTGCTGCTTTGCAAATGCCAGCCAGTAGCGTATCAGGTAACGTTGGTCCTCCGTATTTCAGCTTCTCAAGCTGCATTTTCTTATTAATATTTGAGCTACGCGCTGACTTTGTTGAGTGACATAAAATCAATTAATGATATGATGCAACACAAGACTGAGAAATACTTAAATAATTATGTTTTCTAATTATGTTTGAATGACATTCATTCAAACATAAATCCATCCATCCATCCAGATGGATGGATGGATGGATGGAATCAATATTTTTCTATAATATTTCTTACTGACGTGTATTTATTGAACTGTGATGCTTTCGGCCCTGGATTGACATGGAGGTTCCTGTATGCTGTATGAATATACGTATGAGAAGAAGAAAGCACGCCTCAGAATCATTTTGATGGAAGCGGGTGGTAATATTTGTGTTTTAACGTAATGAAACTGTTGGAGCAGGTTAGATTCTGCCAATGAGGGTTTATTGTTTCACTACATCTGAGGAATTCACTTCTTTTCCCCAAAAATGTTTCATCCCATAAAAAATGATTAACTTTAAAATATAATTTTGTCTGTAAATGTCATTAAGTAAACTGGTACCTCCTCCAAAGATGTCTGTCTGCTGATCCAGACATGTTTCGCTTGCTGCAGAAGCTCCATGATCTGATCCGTTTAACTGAGGCAGAAGTGACGAGTTGAGGATAACCGTCTGTGTTTCACCCAATAATCTGAACAAAGTGCCATCAAACAGCCAGGAGTCACTGATGATGAATCGCTGTATTTAAATCAAGCTCGTTTTTTTTATTTCCCCCCTTCTGCCTCGTCCACAACACGTGTAAATATTTTATGTTCATCCCTCCTACATGTTACAATTTATGGAGCACATCATTGCACCGTATGTCGGCGAGTGAAATGAATTCTAATGTGAAGACTGTTCTGTGTGAGCGCACACGCTGAATGATAAACTAAATTCATAAATCCAAGAAGCCATTCCTCACAGTTACTGCAGGTGATAAATGCCAAATCCGATATAAGATTTAACTTCTAAGAAATGGATGCACAGAGAGGGAGAGACGCCATTATTCCCCAATATTTAAATTCACGTCAGGCAAAGTTTTTGGTTTGATTCGTCTTTATTTTCTAGCTTCAGAAATTGTTAAAAATTAGATTTCTTTTTGAGTTGGAAATACTTTTTCAAAGCTTGTGGTACACATAAGCTGCAGCCTGTTGTGTGCTGCTTTAGCGGCAGATGGAGGGTTTCTGCCATATGGGTCAATGTGAGCCAAGAGAGAAGAACACAGAAACACGGAAAAGAAAAACTCTGTTGTCACAGTTATTCTTGGATGCTGCAGAACAAATCTAAAAGCTGTAAATTATTTTCTTTTGCATTAGATTGTGAAAAACTTTGATGTGCAACACTTTGACCTTTCTCATGCACTTGTGAGCCACAGCAATCTTTAACAGATTAAACCTGCTCCTCCAGCTGCTGCACTCATTCTAAAGCTGCTGCAAACAGATGTTAGGGATGAAATTTCTACATGAAATGAGCAAAGATAGACACAACAGAGGAGCCTGAGGCTCAGAGTTAATAGAGTAGCCCTTTCTTTACCAGGTGAAATGCTTTACAACCTCAAAGTAACTAATTCAGATTTTGTTTAAAAGAAGAAAAAAAAAAATCTAGTTCATAATTGAGAAGAGGAAGGAAAATAATTTGTTGTTGTAAAAAAAAAAAAAAAAAAAATCTTAGGAACAAAATAGAATAGAAAAACAGATATTATATTGATATTATATTCTGTATTGGGGGAATCCAGGAGCAACAGCTGCAAAGTGACAGAATATTGAGGCATGTAGGTTTACAGAAACAAAATAAATAAATTAATAACATGCAGTTATTATAGTCATTCACAGTGAAAACTAGACATCTGGCAGCTTCTGGAGGGGAAAAAACTTTTCCTCATTTTTTTTAAGAATGTGTGTTTTGCAAACATTGTACTTGATATAAAACTCATAGATCCGTTCCAGATGTGGTGTATTAATATTTTTGTATTTTTCTTTAAATATAAACAATACTTAGATATTTAAAATTACGACGTTATAGTAAATTTTTGGGGAACAACATGGACGTATTTAACCTACCATGCTGATATATAGGACTGGAGCATTAGTCACCAAAACGGGAAAGAATTAAATAAATTAATTTAAAAAAAAAAAAAGGTTTTTTTATTATTATTTAAAAATAAATAAAATAACCACTGAAGCCAGAAACAGAACAACTGCATTCATGCTGAAATTAAATGACACACAATCAGTCGTCTTCTGATATGTTCACACTAGATTTTATTTAAATCCATCAGAGATTTATCCCTAAAATAAAACAGGTAGAGCTGAACTCTGACCTTCTGAGGGTCTTGGAGGTCCAAAGGTTTTGTTTTCTGTACAGGATATCAGCAACATTCACATGATCCTGCATCTCTCAGCAACCAGTTTGGTGTCTCAATATCGCCTGAGCCAATTAAAAATGAATGGCCACTTATCTCCTGCTACACAACAACGATACAATATTTAGCACTTGATCTGTGTGAGGAGGACTCTCCTTTGCCTTGATGCTCTCATTGAGAGCCTTGAAGGGCAATTAGGGCTCTTTTCACCAAGAAGGCGAGAGACAGCTGGGACTTTTAAGAGCCATGTTGTAGATGTACTTCAGATCAAAGTCTGCTGGGCGTTTTGGAATCCAGCTTGTTTCTTGTCAATAAAAACTAGGCCATGCTTGCAGGATGTCTCCGCAATGAAGGGACAGCGTGTCTTCATTGCAACTGCAACAAAATTGGATGCAATTTTATGGTGGGCAGTTTGATGCTTTACAATACCGTGGACAATATTGTAAAGAAAATATTGTCCCAGACAAATTTAATATTGTGGTGACGTGGATGACTTTTTTTTTAAACTGACGTTAAAGATCCGAACAACCCAATGTTGGTCAGCGGCTTTAGATTACAATTTTACCTATCAGTCAAAAAATACACCATGAAGATGGAACAAAATATATATATGTCACGCCTGACAATAAGTTGCAGGACCAGCCAAACTCTGAAAAAAGTGTGACTTTTAGTCCTGAAAATATGGTAATAAAAACAAGTGAAGTAAAACGGTGAGCACCGCGTCCCTGGTGAGAACGTTGATCAATGTGTTCACCAGGAAGAGAGAAATGATGTTAAAAAGAAAAGCTGAAAACTTTCTAAAATGTGTCAGCGTCTCAAGCATCAGGTTATTGTTGCTCTTCCAAGTCAAGCAGATTTATGCAACCTCAACAAAGTGTGTCAAATAAATCTCTCAACACTTCCCAGCACTTGAATAAATTCTGTGTTCTCTCTGAAAAACACATTTCACGCCACGCTGCCGGCACGATTCTGTGGATGAGAGGCCAGGTAGGTTGTAGAGCAGCGGTTACATCACGTAGCTGCAGGACCGCTGACCTTTACAGTGAAACCGGAATGGTCCTCATGTTAGCTGGAACGGAAAGAGGTAAATGGAAGTGACAAGCTGAGATATGTTGCTCTGTGGACTTCAGTAGCCTGAGGAGCGACTCAGAGCTGCTTCCTCTGAAGGCCTCCGCGCTGAACGCATGACAGGAAGTTTGTGCTGCAGTCAAAACAACTGGCTGAAGCATATTTTCATAATTTGTCCTCTTTTTGTCCGTCTCAGTGACACTATGAGTATCTCATTTGTCATGAGTAGAAATGTATGAGTGAAAACTTTAACAAAACACGGTCCAAATTAGAGACAACATTAGGGACAAAGGGCAGAGACGACAGAGAGGAAGAGGGAAATCAGCCCCAAGAGATCCTGTCTTTGAACCCAACAGAGACCAGCCAACATCTCTAAGTGCACCCAGTGTCAGAAAGCATGATCATCCAGGACGTCATCAGAAATGGACATTTCGTGTTCTCCCTTTGGTCGCAGCGCGGCGGATCGTGGATGCTGACCTCCCTGTCAGGTCCTGGGCTTCTGTCCATCAGGACAGAGTAGTGTGTTTTCATCTCAGCACGCAGCGGCTTGTGGGCGGCGTCCATGTTTGCACTCTGAAGAGAGCGGGGGGTGAAGTTTAAAACCTACAGAAAGTAACATCTGACCTCCTTCTGACACCTTACAGATTCGGGGGATTGAGATGCTTGATTAGACGGAGAATTTGGTTCTGGAAATCAGAATCTGATGCTTCACTTTTCTTCTACTAATGTTTCTATTGATAAATTCATATTATTTTCTTGGATTTTATCTGACATTTCCTTTTTTGTCCTTTTGTTTAGGTAATTTTTTGATTTTACATCAATTAATTTTTTTTTTAACATTTAATTGTATTATTATTATTATTATTATTATTATTATTATTATTATTATTATTATTATTATACATACTTTTCTATTTTGACTGTTATGTAATAAATGTGCTACTTTTAGATGTTTCATCACATGTGGTTATTTTTAATCTTCTTACTTCAGGTTTAGCAGTTGCTGGCTCGGCTGCCTGGCAGCCAGGAGGTTCTGGGTTCGAATCCCAAAGGGTCTTTCCACATGGAGTTTGGTCGGTTGCATGGGCTGCTTTTACAATGGAATCTGACAAAATTATAATTAAATGATACATTATTGTCTAATTCAACTGACTTAAGCTTGTTTTTTCGATCTTTCAATATAGAAATGTTAATGAATCCACAGACATTAAATCTACTTGAATACTTTTTCTCCTTTAATGGCTTAATTACATCATCCAAAGTAAAAGCACCTTTTAGTTCAGCCTTGAATAAAGAACATGTGAGGAAAAAAATGGTTTCATTCAAATCTAAACTATATTTTCCTAGAACCTTAAATGCTTATAAAGTCAGATAATCATCAGCATCACACAAGAAGACAGAAGAGTTTGATTGGCTGAAGCTGTTGGACAACAGAGAGGAGGAAACATTACAAGAAAAATGAGGAATAAAAGTCACAATAATAAAGCACAAAATGTTGACAAGGAGCTGCTGAACTGAAATTCTGCTTTAGAAATGCCACAAACTTTTCCCTTTAACCTGTTTAACTCACATTCATGATTTATGGGACTTGATGGTGTTTCAGCAATTAATTTACAGTTTAATTTGTGTTTAATGAAGATTAAAATATCTGATAGTAAAATTATTATTGATTTGATGTTGTGCAAATTAATTTTCTCAGTAAAGTCTAGCCAGACGTTGTCTCTCTGAGCAAAGCCAACCCCAACCTTTCCATCTCATTTGGAGCAACTTCTTGATCCAACATTTTAACAACTTTACCTTTTAAATTTTCTTAAAGCACACAGATGCAAATCTAGTTTCAGAAATTTCAGTTCAGCTTCTCTGAAAACTTTTGTCAAATGTAATCTATTTGACTGTGTTCCTGATTTCATCCCAGACAGACGAAACATTCCCAATCATTTAAATGTTGTCTGTCAGACATTTTTATATTTGACAGTGAAGCCAAACTAAACGTACCAAGCCTGATGTTAAATGAACAAAGGATTTGCTGCCATAGCTGACAATAAATCAATGCTGACTCATTTAAAACAGCGATGATGGAAAGTTGGCATTCTAGTTGAAGGGTTTGAAATATCTGATCCAGGGCAAAATGCAGGACTGATGTGTGTGTGAGTGTTGTGCATCAGTGACCAGAACATGAGACCCTGTGGCTCTGGCTGGAGTCATGCCCTACATGACTTCAGCTCCAAGAAATTCATAACTCTGATGAGACAAGATGTTGGACTGTCCAGGAAGGCTAACTGTTCACCAGAGTTCCAAAAGTCAGAAAGATTCAAGGTCATATGTGAACAAACCATGGATGGATGGATGGATGGATGGATGGATGGATGGATGGATGGATGGATGGATGGATGGATGGATGGATGGATGGA
>CAEFZY010072110.1:0-13885 GCA_903066815.1 Brachyrhaphis roseni
CTTCTTCTTCTTCTTCTTCTTCTTCTTCTTCTTCTTCTTCTTCTTCTTCTTCTTCTTCTTCTTCTTCTTCTTCTTCTCTGTTTTTATTTCATTTGTTTCCTCTGGTTTCCTCTCGTTCTCTCACCAAAAACATTCTCCTGATTTTAACTTTTTACTTTTCATTAACTTAGAAATTACTCCAGAATTCATTCATCTGTTTCCTCCTGTCGGTCGTCAGATGACTGCTGGTACTGAGCCCGGTTCTGGTTCTGGTTCTGTTGCAGGTTTCTTCCTGTTAAAGGGAGTTTTTCCTCTCCACTGTTGCTACTTTAATGCTCAGAATACTTAGAAAATGTTTAAAGTAATTTGAATAATTAATTGAGCTTATTGTACCATTTGATCGGCAGGATCGATTAGCATGTGTGTATTGATTGTGTATTGATAAAATTAAAGTGACTCGTTTGTCCAGGACTTTGTATTGACTATTGTTGTGGTTCTGAACAAACAGATTGTCGTGAAGTTGGAGGAAATCTGAACGTCTTGTTGTTCTTGAACATGAGAGTCCCAGCTGGAAGCATCAGTCTGTGTGGAGCTGCTCATTGTTCTGATTTGTCCTGTAGTTTCTGGTAAAACTCTGACGATTGATAGTCAAGAGGAAGTTGACTTGGTCTGTTTCTTTCTGGACGATGGAGTGCTGTCTGGACCGGGCCGATCGGCCTCCTGTTGGCGCCCCAGCAGCTGCTGCGTCCTACCGCGGCGCCGAGCCTGGAAGGTTTTCACAGCGCTGAGATTCTGGCTTGGACACAATGCGACGCTGATACTTCAGGCATCAGCGTCACATTCTGGGCACAGACAGGAAGCATCCAGAGGACCAGAGAGCAGAGTATTAAATGCTCAACGAGACGCATCTGACCTCTAATCTGAGCCAGTCAGAACCAGATGACTCACATTAAAAAGCTTCTCCGTTGATGTTCTGATTCAACGGCCCACATTCCAGCACAACTCGACTCAAGTCCTCTGAAGATTCGCCTCATGTGAAACGGCTTTACAGAAAACTGGAACCTCGTGACCGGGTCGTCATTAAGGTGCTGATTTTATGCTGCAGCAGAACATTTTTCACTCTTCCCAAACAGACTCAGTCTCTCTTCAGCCGGTCTCTCTTCAGTCCGGCTCGGTTCTGCTCCAGTTGTGAGCGTCTCTGTTCCTCGGTACTGTGGGCCGGTTCAAGAACTGTGGTCCAGGATGTTTACAGCATCCATCAGCCATAGATCTACAGTGTGGATCTACATTTTAATTTTTCAAACATGCAGCCGTTTGGGTTTATGATATAAACCACATGACTGTCCGGCACCGGTCACTCAAGAGCCGCACAGCTAATGCTGCTGGAGAAGAGTCTGACCCAGTTGGACTGGGCCGGAACCGGCTGAAGCCATGCTGATGGAAAATGGTTTCAGGGATGGTTCTGGATCTGCCTGCGACTGGTTTTCATGATCCAGTTCCTCTTACCAGAACTTCTCATGCCCCAGGCTTTGGGTCAGAACGTAGATGAATCTAGAGCGTTACTGTCGCTCTGCTCCACAGGATCCGTCCTGACGTCCTTCAGGAACAAAACACCAACTCACTGATGGTCCTGAAGGAGGTTCTGTCCCACCCGGAGTGACCCGCCTCATCAGACGGTGAGAAGCAGAATGTTCTCTAATGAGCTCGACGCTCAGGCAGAACACCTCAAACACAACACATCGGACGCCATCTTGTTGTGAATCGCTCACAGATCGCTTGTCTCCAGAGGGAATCGTTTCCCACGCAGTGTGTGACAGACGAGGCTTTGAGAACAAAGCCAGAAGATTTTCCTGGAATTGACTGAAGTCTTGCGGCCGTGGAGTTACAATCCTCAAATTAACAAAAATACAAAATGGAAGACAAGACAAGACAAAACTCTTACAGTGGAGACGACTCACTGGGTGAGTTCATTCTGGAACCACCGAGTTTCCAATCGATGGTGTTTCTCTGTGTTTAGTGTCTGGTGGACAGGAAGTCTCTCCATGTTCCTCCATGCTGAACGTGGCTGCAGCTCATTGGTCAGTCAGTGAAACCTTCTCTGATTGGTTGAAGTTCCATGTGACAAAAGTCAAACATTTTCCAACATTCTATTCGTATGACTGTTACTTCCTGGGTCTGTTTGACTTAAATGGGACCAGAACTTCTTGATTCAAACCTCCTGGAGCGAATCGGACCTCCAACCCAGCCAGAGTTCTGCTGAACAGGCTGCAGTCCAACGTCCCTCCTCACTGTGAGCCTCATTGTTTTGGTTCTCAGTCACACAACACTGCAGTGCATTATTCAGACATAAATCTTCATAATGCCCCTTTAACCTCCATAATCACATGAAGATTAGATGAGTCATAAAACCTGAGCAGACAGAAAACAGCCAGTCGTCACATGATGCTCTGAATCCTGCAGAGAAACTCATGTTAATCGAAGCAAAAGGCCAAAGACGTTTATTTTTGGTATTTTAGTTTTTGAAATATTGATTTAGTTGTTTTTCTGAGCAGATTTTGCTTTCCTCTCTGCTGGTTCTAAATCTGCAGCTGCAGCAGTTTCCTCCTGGTGAACCCTGAGTCGCTCCGCCGTGACATTTACACACATTTACAGCCTAATTTAATGTAATCGATTCTGGGTGGATTTGCATGGTGCTTCAGCAGAGAAGGCCACAAGCAGACCTGTTGTTCAGCTGAAACCCTCCGTCCTCCCTCTGTTCGCCAGCGGCCCCATGAATACCCATGAGCCACCAGGAGCTCTGCCAGCAGCTCCATTACAATCTGCACTCCTTTTCATCCCACTCCGTTCTCTCTCTCTCTCTCAGGGTCCAGATCCGCGCGGTTCGTGGGCCAGAAGCTGAACGCTGCAGAAAGCAGCAGCGTGTCCATTCTGTGTGTTTAATGTTCCTGCTGGTGGCCTGAGGGCTCCTGATGTGAAGGGATGAATCACCGTCTGCACACAGCGGTCAGCCTCTACGTCCAAATCTACATCGTTTACTCACACAACGTTTCCGTAAGATGGAATGAAATTAGTTCTCATGAAATGAAACCTGCAGACGTTATTAGCTGAGGACATTTTTCAGGTTGGTTTTAAATGATGAGCAGTGAATTATTTTGAAAACTGCATTTGATCAAAGTGAAGAAACCAGCAGGTAATGAGATAAAAACAGTTTAAATCAGCATAAAAAACTGATTAATGAAAATAAAACTCTGAAACTGACATGTTTAGTTACATAAGAGACTGGAGAAATTTAGCAACACGTAACGTTTTTACAGTGGAGTCCAAGAACCGAGCCGGTCCATCAGAACCATCAGAACCATCCACCTGCAGTGGCCGTTGTTCAACCTGAAGAAGGCAGCACTGGGACACGTTCAGGCCAAAAACTGCAGAATTGTGCAAATTATATGAAAATGTTACAATTTCTATGCAAACATAAACACAGCACACTGAAGGAACAATTTAAATTATCTGCAATAAAACAGTTAACTTTGGTTTAGTTACTCTTTAAAAATGTTGAATGAAAAGAACTGAAGTGTAAAAAATCTGCAGAGCGACAGAGTCCAACAAATTCTTGTTATAAATACCAGACGGTATTAATAATATCTTTAAATATCGACATAACAAATGCAGGTTTTAGCAGCTTTTAGGGAATCCCTGCTCCCCCTCATTAAAATATGATTCTATTCTCTTCCTATGAATATTTTGTTTAGTTATTAAAAAGCACTGTGTTTCATTTTCCATGTTAAGATGAACATTCATATATATGTTGGTAACTCTTCTGGCTGAGAGTGAAATGAGTTTTGAACAGGCGCTTCGGGCAGCCTGGGGTCCTACGTTTCTGTGTTGAAGAACGTAACGTAGCCGCCATTGTGTGACGCACGTCGGATTTATGAATGATGTTTGTATTTTCAGGTGAGCCGAAGTAGTGAAAAAGTTACCAAAAGGCATTTTATGTTTGTAATATGAAGTTGTAAAGTTTCATAAGACAAAATGCACGTTGCTGTATTAATAACGGAGATATAATTATCTCAGTCGAGACAGCTAAGCTAACGTAACATGGCAGCCATTTTGTGACGCATGTCGGATTTATGAATGTTTGTATTTTCAGAAAAAAAGTAAAGTAAAGAAAATTTACAACCACCGCATGTCTCGACATCACTGTTGTTCGAGTTTGCAACAAATTACATTATTTCAGAACAGAATAAAACTGAATGTACTTGTAATCATTTCAATCAGTTTCATGTTTCTAATCCAGTTACATCACTTCCACTGACACAAACAAAATACTCAGAAGTTATGATAATTAACATTAGAAATCGGTGCAACAGACCAGGTGTCTGTTTTCCAGGAGGTTAGCTAACGTTAGCGCCTCCCAGCTGCCAGAAAGGAAAAACAACCTCATAACAACCAGGCGTCTAGTCAAAGTCGGAAGGTCAAATTTTCTTCTTCCAGCTTCTCTGAGTCATTTCACTCCAGGACAGAAAGGATTTCAGTCACTTGTTGAACAAATCTGAGTTATGAGGACAGAACGGTTCATGTCACGTTAGCGAGCGGTTAGATTTCCAGACACTCTGCTGTCGGCTTCCTCACAGCCCTGATTCACCATCATTTTCCATTTTATATCCGTCGATACCAAACTGATGTCAATAATCAGTGTCTTCAAACCTGAACCTTTACTCTAGAATAATAAACTACATATTTGTATTTTTCTTGGAGCCAAATGAAGGACAGATTGTTCTCATCACCAGGTGAAGCTCTGGCTGTTCGGGACTTTCTGAAAACGCAAACAGAAATTTATGGCTGTATTGTTTTTATTTTTTTACAGTTTTTAAATATTTGTGGGAAGAAATAAGTTCTGATGCGTGTTCAGCGTCTGCTGGATCTGGTTAGCTGTTCAGAAGGAGCCACAGCGTCCAGATCCAGAGCTTCTAGATGCATCTTTGCTCTGGAACCCAGGATGAAAAACATCCAGCTGCGTTTTCAGTCTGGACCAGAGACTCATCTGGAGGCAGCAGAACCGCCATCAGTCTGGAGCTCTTACTGAAACTAACCCAGAGAAATCTTTCCACTTCATGACTGAGAGAAAAACTTGACTTGTGTCACATGACCTTCAGCAGCCAATCAGGCCTGGTTTTTTGGATTTGCTGCAGACTTTA
Source organism: Brachyrhaphis roseni (assembly GCA_903066815.1). NCBI lineage: Eukaryota > Metazoa > Chordata > Actinopteri > Cyprinodontiformes > Poeciliidae > Brachyrhaphis > Brachyrhaphis roseni. The sequence goes on from CAEFZY010072110.1 coordinate 5,175, forward strand.
TTTTTATTGATCTGTTTCCGTTTTGCTGCTCTGACAGTTTCAAACCGTCTGCATGTCCTCCCCCCAGGATTTGTCTGGTTTTGTCCCGTTTTCAGGTCGTCCCTCCAGCTGGGGAGAGAGAGGAGTCTGCACCTCCTCATTGGCTCACAGGCAGAGCAAAGTCCCTCCTTCCTCCTGAGGAGGAGGAGGAGCAGTGAGGGTGGAGGGCCAGGCGTGCAGACGTGTTGCAACAGATGGCCTGAGCAGCGGCTGCACCGCTGAACTCTGGGACGGCGCTACACTGAGAGGAAGAGGAGGGAGTGAGGAAGGAGGTGTGGGAAAGTCCGAACTGAGGAAAACTTCCTCCTGCTGAGGAGCAGCAGGAAAACATGAGCAGAAGTTCTAGTGGATCCGTAGATGGGAACAACAGTTACACAGTCTGATCTTCATCTTCCTCCTCCTCCCAGTCCGGACAGAGAGGAAAACACCTGCTGAAGCCCGGAGGAGCAGAGGAGGAGCAGAGGAGGAGCAGAGGAGGAGCAGAGGAGGAGCAGCCGGCTGCAGGAGGTGAGTTTCTCCTTGTTGCTCCACTTTGCTGCTTTCAGTTGTTGCTGCGTTTGTTGCTTCCTGCTGCGGAGAGTCAGCTGATGGACTGCAGGAGGAATGGAGGAGACGCCGGCCTTCCTGAAGTCCAGGGCTGTCAGGGATCATTAACACACAGAACCGGAACCAGCACCAGAACCGCTATCAGAACCGATAGACCAAACAAACTGACGGTGTGAGAAACGATGGAGGACGGAGAGGAAAGTCTTCCTCTGCTGCGGTTTAAACTGAAACTCTGAGCTGCAAACGTTCATCTAAGGTTCAAAAGTATTCATACCCCACAATGGCTGGAAATGAAGGCATGAATGTGATGAAGACACTGGAGGAGGGAGATGAAGATTAGGGTCATGGCACAGAGGGCCTCCTGCAGAGAAAGCAGCTGTTTGGTTTAAACAGGAATTGATCATTGATTTATGATCTGCTGCTTCTGGGTTTGAATCTGACAGGATTCACATTCAACAGTTCAGTTCAAAATGTGAATCAGTTTGAACTGAACAGTTCTTTAAATCTGGTTGTTTAGTGGAAACCTGTTAGCCTTCCTGCTCAGGTCATAATATTAACAATGACAATGCGTTCATTAATGAATCATTATAATTTACAACAAGCAGCAGTTTCATCATCCGACCTGCAGATCCAGATCCAGATGCAGCTGTTGGCATCTCAGATTCCCTCTGGGAACACTGAGCTGCTGCTTCATGGGTCAAACACTAAATACACTTTAGCATCAGTGGTGGAAGCAGATGGCAACAAAAGGAGCAACATTTTCAGTTTAAAAACTATTTTAGCAGCTAAATAATGGAATAAATTGACATATGAGCCCAGCAGCCTGTTCCTCATGGAGCAAACAGGTTTCCAGAGTTTCTTCATTTAGAAATGTAGACGCTAACATTAGCGTTATCTGCTACATGTTTAGCATTGAGAAGCTAATTTAGGTTAGCATAGCTTCGCTGGTAGACTCATTGCGTCCAATCAGATAATTTTTTTTATTTTCATGCCAAGACTTGAATATTTAATTACACATCAAACTGTTCAAACTCTGGATAGTTTTCCTCTGGTGGCGTTTAGCGAGAGCCGACTAGCCGGTCAGGGTGACGGGAAATCCACCAGCTTCAGGTCCTCCTCTGCTTCTGATCTGGACAAAATCTGCCTTCACAAATACAGCAAAATAATCAGAGACAAAAACAAACAAACAAACCAGGCTTATTTCCCACCAAGTTCAATATTATAAACGTCTAATAGAGAAAACTGGAGGAAAAAAATCCTTGTTTATGATAAAATATCATCATCATCAGGAAAAGCTGCTGTAGCAACCAAATTATTATTATTATCATTATTATTATTATTATTATTATACCTCTGGCATACATAGATTTAACATTATTTAAATTTTTTATAGAAAATTAAACAGGGAATAATTTTAAAATACTTCTGTTAGTTTATAAATCACCGAACAGTTCAGCAGCAAAATACATGAAAGATCTGCTGCTGTTGAATCAATCTTCTGGTTCTGGTTCCAGCTCCGGTTCTGGTTCCAGCTCCGGTTCTGGTTCTGGTTCCGGTTCCTGCTCCGGGTTCTGCATCAGAACCAGACCCGGACATGGAGAAGCAGCATTCACCTGAAATGTCCAGAAACCTGAAAATCAGTCGAAACACCGACTGAGAGCTGTTTAGATTATCAGGATCATCTGTGATTTAATCTGGATTAAAACTTTCCATTTAGTTGTTTTATTTGAACTGCTGTGACTCACAGTGGAAAAATAATGATACACGATATATCGGCACTATCAGCTGATATTAGCTGATCAGCTGATACCGATATTAGCTGATCGGTATCAGCTAATATTGGTCACTTTTTATCTAGATTTGCTCCAGTAAATAAAACCAGGCTGAAATTAACAATCAATATTCATTTCCACCTTGTTGCCGTTTGTTTCTTTCCAAAGGTGTGAAAACATTAGAGAAAAACATAAATCAGTAAATATCGGTTATTAAAGTCAGATATTGGTATCAGCCCAGATTTTCACATCAGTGCATCCCCAGAAAAAAAAAAACATAGAGGCACATTAAACCTAAGTTATCTGTTTTTATTTACATTCTATTGAACATTAGATGCTAAAACACATTTCTGCTGCTCTTAATATGTTGGTTTTTATTTTACTCTGAAGGAAAAGCATAAAGAAACTTTTACAGCTTTCTAATGGCTCCTGGTGAAGTTGGCCAAGTTCTAAATATTGGAGGCGATCAACATTGAGCTCCAGCTGAAAGTCGATGAACTTGATCCTGGGAAATTATTAGGCTCTGAGACGCATAAATAAGTAGGATTACATAAGATCTGCATCTTTCCAATGTCTAGCAGGCGACTGATGGAAGCAGCAGAAAATCTGTCTTCTAGTCTCAGTTTAGCTTCTGATGTAACATTCATGATGTCAGCGCGATGATCGTCTCACTGGACAGCAGAAGAAGAGCGTTCGGTTCAGTTCGGTTTGGTCCGGTTAGGTCCGGATCTCCTGCTAACCAAGTGGCGAGAAGCTGACAGAGAGGAGGTTTATTTCTGAAGCAAAGCAGATAAAAAAGGATTTATTTAGTTTGGTTAAAGGAGAGCTGAAAGTGTCTGACACCTGAAAGCTTCGGATGAACGAATCTGGTGATTTAAAAGCTTTTCTGTTGGATCTGATCCACAGCTCTCCTGACTTTCTGAACGTCTTTCAGACTTTTTATCTGAAGTTTTGCTTTTAGTCTCAGACAGTTTTCAGAGCCGCCCGACTCTGTTACATGAATCATTCAGATAATAACGTATAAAGAGTGACCAACAGGAGCAAACGAGCAGAAACACAGCGCAAACACACGAATGATGGAAACTCCAAAACAAAGGCGACAGAAAAACATTGTAACTGCAGGAAACACAAACCAAAATGAAAAATGCTGCAAATAAAAAAAAACCAGGAAACATAAAATGGTGCGAACTTATTCCACAGAACAGAAGTCCTCCAGACCACCAGGGGGAGTAATATCAGTAAATATGCTGCTGTTCTGTAATATTGTACAAAACTGCATTATTGAAAAAACTTTTTGTTTCTTTAATTTCGACTGGACATCCTGGACGGTGGCCGACTCCCCCTAGTGGTCAGGAGGACAGCATTTTCTGTTTCTATTTCCTGTGTTTGCAGCATTTTATGTTGCATTTATTTTGTTAATTGTAGGTTTTTGCTTCTGTTTTATGAAATTTGAGCCTTTTTGTTTGCAGTGTTTTTCTGCTGCATTTGTATTTTTTTGGAGTTTCCTGTTTGCTGCACATTTGGACTCGTCCTGAACTCCTGAAAACGGAGGAATGGCCTGAAAATGATCCAGTTTGACCTGAAGTCAGATTTCATCGAACATCTAATTTTCATGTTTGGCAGCAGGACGTTGGGCTGCGTAACTCTGGTAATAAATCTCAACCTGCAGAGCAGGAAGTCCGGCTCGGTCCGGTTCTCGGCTCCTGATGGGTTTGGTTCAAATGGTTGAAACTCGAGTTAAGGAGGAAATGAAGAAACTGAACGTTTCTTCATGTCTTTCTCTCGCCGTCTTTCTCCAGACCCTCTGGACTCCGTCGGTGTTTTTCTGGGCCGGCCGATCGGACCGCTAAGGGCGGGTTCTGTTCAGATCCTGAGGAGAACTGAGAGTTGGATCAAAACCTGCAGGGTTGAGCTGAACCAAACACACACACCGTTGCTTCGTGGCTGTGGAATGAGGCGCAGTGATTATTGATCCGCCGGGTATTGATCGGGTCAGAGTTGAGCCTCTGCAGACGTTCGGTTTCTGACTTCGGTCCAACGTGAAATAAAAACAGAAGCAGCAGCAGGAAGGAGTGTGATCATGATGATGAAGACTGCCGTCCTTTGACCTTTTGACCTTGTGTTTGATTGTCTCTGTTGCATCAGAGGTCATGATCTCCGATGGATTTAAACTTTATTTAACCTTCGGTCTGTTTGGAGCAAACTGAGCTGACAGGAAGATTTGTCACAAAGTAATTTATTCTGATTTCATTTTTTATTTAGTTTTTGTAAAATTAGTTTTATTCTGTTTTTAATTTTAATATGTGGAGTCAAGCCATCAGCCTGCAGAGCTGAAGCGACGCAGCGCTGGATTACAGCCTGGATTATTTTTAACTCTGCGTTTCTCGCTGTTCATATTTAGTCTCACTTCATTCTGCGGTTGAAGACATGAAGCAGAAACTTCCTGCATGTGGAGCAGGTGAGGGAGAAGCTCAGCAAAGAAATCTGATAAATTCCCTGACAATACGCTGATAAACCTTTTCATGAGCTTCTATTTAAAGAATCAGATATTTAATCTTGTTTTTGACTCTTCTGAAGCTCTGCTAGTTTTGTTGTTTCTCAACAGAGAATCAAAGAGGAAGTCCACAGACAGGAAATGATGTTTGTTGGTTAGCAGACAGGAAATGATGAGCGTGCTCAGGACCTGTTGCAGAAACCTGCTGCATGCTCAGGTTTTTTTCCTCGCCTGCGGGTCATGATTCAGAAGTTTGTCCTTCCAGGTCCAACAGCGCAGAACCGCCTCCTGCAGCTAACAGCTAGCTGTTAGGTCCAGGTGTTGACTTGGTCTGCATGTGTTTCAGGTCTCAACCCGGTCCAGACTCAATGTTTTGGTTTTTGTCCTCCAGCGAATTTTGTGACTGACTTGATTCTCATCTGGACTGCAGTAACCGCTGCAGCCTTGAGGGGGCGCTGGCACACTAACTGTGGCTGCAGTGTTTCTGTTTCCTCTGACTTCTCATCAGTGGCTCATAAATCAGCTCATAAATCTCTGCCGCCTTAATTGTCCTTCTCACTCAGCTTCATTTAGCCGAAGGTCGGTTCGCCGGCGTTGGGTTTATCTTTAAACGCCTCTGATTGGACCTCGCTCAGCTCCTTCGCTCAGCTCCTTCGCTCGCATTAGGAACCCCCCTCCGTCTTTCTAAGGCAGAATTGATGAAATTGGTAATCGTTATAGACTGCTGCTTGGACCGACCGACCTTCAGAGGAGGAAGAGGAAGAGTAAAAATGCTGAGGTTCAGCTTTTTAAAGGGAGTAAATTCTTCATGAAGCGGTTTGTAAACCCAGTTAAAGTCCAGATCTGTAGTTTGATTCCAGGTTTCCACATGTTGAATGAGACTCAGCCTGGTTGGTTCTGATGGTTCTGTCTGAACTATGTGTTAGCATTCACTGGTTTCATTATTAGCTACATTAGTTGCTAGCGAGGTACCTGCGTGAATTCACACTCGGGACAGAGATGTTGATTGGTTCTCAGTTGGTGGGATTAACCATGTTGGTGAGTTGCTAGCATTTAAGCGGCTAACGACTAACGGGAGGTTGAACCGTCCATCAGTACTTTAGTGCTGCTGAGTAGAGATTTATGAAGCTTTTTAAAAGCCTCCCAAACATCAGAGTTGAAATCATCAAAGTGAAGCTGATCCGTCCTCTGAAAGCAAAGCTCCACCCGAAACGAATCTTGGAAAACTCCACCAAAGTGGGTGGAGCCAGCAGATGCTGAGGGGCGGGGCAAAGTGTGGGCGCGTTGGTTTGGTTAGGGTGAGGGAAAGTGTTGCTAGCTTAGTGACTTTTTATCTTATATTTATGGACTTTTTAGACCGTCTGGCAGCAGATCTGGACTTCATTGTTGACATGATGAATGACTGAATGAACTAAATGAACTAGTTCTCATTGAACACTGAGAACTGAGGTGAACCAAGCTAAAACTACGCGGTGCAGGTATAAAGTTAAAGTGATGTCAGTCTGTAAGTTATGAAAAAATTTCTTAAAAAATTGTTTCCATAAATGTTAAACCGAACAGTAATTTTGTCCATATTTGCTTGAGGAACTGTTTGCACATCAGTGAGATTTCTTGTGAACATTCATTGAGTATGCTGAAGAGACAAGGTTTCTCTTTTTGTTTTGTTATGGAGGTCAGATGCTCCGGTTTTCCTGCCTCAGGTCGTTTCACAGCGGTGAGGTCACGTGTTTTTCACCGATGCCGGCCGACAGGTAGTTGGATTTCTGCTGACCGTCGTTCTTGACCATCATTTCTGGACGGCATTTTTCACTCCTGATCACAGGACATGCAAATGAATACACACACTTTGTTTTAACTGAAAGCAAACAGTTCGTAGTTTTAAGATAATACATGAAGTGTGAATGGAGCTCAGCGCTGCAGTCCAAAAACTGGAAGGGAATCTGATCTAAAGCTCAGAAAGACGAGAATGAAATATATTTTACCAGACATCAACAGGAAGAGATGATTAATACAATAAAAACCCAGAGTGAATTCAGAAAGAGTTTCACTGCAGCATTATAACAAGACAATAGCGAGCATCTAAATCTGAACTTTGTGCTTTGCTTCGTTTTTGGCTGAGATGAAAAGCTTGTGCATGTCGGTGGAAACGTTGTACTGAAATCTCTGAATTGTTTGAGGATCTCTTCTGTTTTACGGCTCTGATCTCTGAGTGTTGGGTGATGAAGAGCAGCGGCTGCATCATCATCTCACGATGCCTCAGCAGCCGTAAACCCACACAGCGACGGCAGCGAGTTAAACTCTGCAGCGGCGTCTCTGGGAGAGCTGCAGATCAGGTCGCTGTGTTCCTGTGGATCCATTAGCCGGAGGAGAGTGATCCACTCTGACACAATGAGGTGAAGAGGAGCAGCAGGAGGCAGGAAAATGAGTGTCAGATGAAGGTCACGGACGATTTCTGTGTCTCCGGGGGTGAAAACCTGTTGGTGGTCATACAGACAGACAGACAGCATCCCAAAATAATCCCCTGTGTAGCTGTGTTAGCTTCTTCATCTCTCCGAGGAACGGCCCCATAAACTGAAGGGTAAATATCACCATGAGCTGTTAGACCCAAATAAATGATCTTCTCTGAGGAATTTAACAACTAAACCAGAGAAAGCATCCAGGCTGAGCATTACACACCTTCATCATACCCCAGTAAGGTACCCATCATTAGACTCTCACTTTGTGCAACATTTTACCTTAAAATCATTCCCTTATGATCTGATATTGGCTGAACTCTGATGCCAAACATCATTAGCCTAATACTTTTAACCTAAGCTTTATTCCTCCACCCTGACTCCATACTCCTTCATCGTACTTCTCTATGCCACAAATCTGTTCAACATTAGATCATCATACCCAGCGTTGTTCCTACCCACGATCGTACCCAACATTTAGATTGCACCCAGCATTTAGATCGTACCCAACACGTAGATTGTACCCAACATTTAGATTGCACCCAGTATTTAGATCGTACCCAACATTTAGATCATACCCAACACGTAGATCGTACCCAACACGTAGATCGTACCCAACATTCAGATCGTACCCAACATTTAGATCGTACTCAACACGCAGATCGTACCCAACACGTAGATTGTACCCAACACGTAGATCGTACCCAACACGTAGATCGTAGCCAACATTCAGATCGTACCCAACATTTAGATCGTACTCAACACGCAGATCGTACCCAACACGTAGATTGTACCCAACATTTAGATCGTACCCAACACGTAGATTGTACCCAACATTTAGATCGTACCCAACACGTAAATCGTACCCAACATTTAGATCGTACCCAACACGTAGATCGTACCCAACACGTAGATTGTACCCAACATTTAGATCATACCCAACACGTAGATCGTACCCAACACGTAGATCGTACCCAACATTTAGATCGTACCCAACACGTAGATCGTACCCAACACGTAGATCGTACCCAACATTTAGATTGTACCCAACATTTAGATTGTACCCAACACGTAGATCGTACCCAACATTTAGATAGGGAAATCAGACCACTAGGGAAATCAGACCACAACCTCATTCACCTACAGCCAGTGTACAAACCGAAAGTACAGAGACTGCCAATTGTCACACGCACCTTCAGGAAGTGGACAATAGGAGCAGAGAAGGCTTTGAGGGACTGCTTTGAGTCCACTGACTGGAATGTACTACTGAGTGGAGAGGAACTGGAGGAGGTCACACACTGCATAACAGACTACATAAACTTCTGCGTTGACGTTGTTGTCCCCATAAGAACTGTGCGCTGCTTTCCAAACAACAAGCCTTGGATAACCAGCAGTGTCAAGACCCTG
>CAEFZY010072114.1:0-42663 GCA_903066815.1 Brachyrhaphis roseni
TAATAATAATAATAATTCAACTTTATTGTCATTGCACTGTCACAAGTACAAGCAACAAAATGTGGTGTGGTCGGAGCTGCCAGCCGGGAGCATTAACCTCTCGACTATCGGCGCTCATCTCTAGGGTGTTGATGTCTATCAAACATTTTACTGCACTGCATTATAACAGAGCTCCGAAACTTAAAATATCTAAGAAAAACAAAAAATGTTTTCACTCATTTCAGAAAGTGAAACTCATATATCATATGGATTCATTACACATGGAATGAAACATTTCATACAATTGTTCCTTGTTATTTGAATGATTATGACTTACAGATAATAAAATAAACCCCCCTAATTTTGAATAAGAGCAATAAAAAAAGAATATTTTAAACAATTCTAATTGCAAAAGCAAATCACTTTTACTTTTATTTTAGTGGTTTTTTCACTTTAAAAAAAAAGGTCTTAAATCACCTGTCTTTGTGTTGCGGCATGATCTTAATCTATGTTGCTGTGGGCCTGTTTCTTTTCCAAGGGTCTAGGAACACTGTTGGAGAACACAACATCATATAATGACAAAATACAAAGCACTTTTTAAGATAATAATTACAGTAAGTATGGTAGAATATGTGAAAAAAAAGGAAAAAAATCTGTTAATAAGTTGGTGATTCAGCAGGCTACTAAATTTAAATGGGACAAAAATAACATGGACCTAAATCACACTGAAAAGAAAACAAACGCTGAAGAGAAGATACGTTTGATTCAAAAATACTATATTGATATATTGAGCAATAATAACAGTACTATTAAATTTTATTTATAATGCCCTTCATATCTTAAGATCTCACAGGGCTAAACAGAGAGGTCTCTCTCTGTAAGCATCAACACTGGAAAATGTTATGGGAGACTAAATCTGATTTAATGCTAACTGATTTAGAAAAAAACAAAGCAAAACAATTTCTTTAACAATAAATAAATAATGATAAAAAAATTTTTACTATAATTTTAAGAGTAAGATTTTGCAATGGCTATAACAGGGATTCTTTTAAAATATTGAATAAATACACTTTATTTGATTTATGGATGCTGATAAGAGTGGAGGTTGCTCAAATTCCACTGTACAATAAATGACCCTGTATTCTGTATTCAGCAGCTGCGATCTTTCTTTTCTTATGCCATGCTCTTATGCTACGCTCTTGCACGTCTTCTGTTTTTTTTTGTTTGTTTGTTTCTTAAACTCTAATTGTTTAAACAATTTCACTTAAACTCGTAGATGCACACAGCACAGGACTGTGCCTGCAGCTTCTGCGTGAGGGCTGGATACACATCAGTGCTTTCTCTGACTGCACCATTGTTATTTAAATGTGGGAGAGCGATCAGCAGAGAGCATTAATGACATCCTCAGCACTGCAGATGCAGCATCACACACACTCACTCACATGTGTAAAAGCAAGCACGCAGACATGCAGGGGTGCACATGTAAGATACACACTTTCAAGTCTTGAGGATGCACCTCGAGGGCCATATGAATAACAAATACCTCTCCCATCTGAAAGACCACAGAGTATTTCCAACCATTTCAGTACATTAGTCAGCAGTCCTTTGCACTACTTTGTGCATTAATAACACTTTTCACTGCAGTGTTACACTGCATATAAGTTTGTTTTCTCAGATCTCACTTTACGCCGTCATTGATTTGACCTTGTCCTCCTTAACTTTGATGCAGTGAAAGAAGTTAAAGTCATTTACTGGGGCGATGTTTTGTCCTGTCAAGGCCAATCTGAGCCTTGCTGGAATACCTGTAGTGATGGTATCGTTTTAAACTGGTGAAAACCTCCCCCATCTCCCCGACACAGCCAGAACAAATGAGATTAGACAGGCACCCCTGGCCATTAACACTTGATCCTTACCTGAGTTCTTTCTCCAGATGAAACCTTGGCTGAAACGGTTGGACATGTTTTGCTCACATTTCTATTAAATTGGAGGATAAAGATGTTAGCATATTAATAACTAGTCCAGTAAAGCTACGTAATATTGGAAAGTTTCTCAGAAATAATAAAACTTGTTAAACCTTTGTCTTGTGATTGCATCATTTAGTGGCAAAAAAAATAATCACCATCTCAGACTTACATCACACAATGGTTGATTGTTAGGGGGGAATATCATCATATTTTACATTATATTCAACATACAAAAATTGAACGTAGATAGTGAATGATCATTTAAAATTAAATGTTTTGCTCTATTTTTTAAACAAAGAAAAAACTATGTACCTATATCTCCCTGAAAAGTAGGAAATTAATATAATCTGAATCCACAGTGTCTGTTTAGTACAGACAACATTTTAATCAGGAATACTGAATGGATTCATTCACATTCATCAGTGACAGACACAGAAAAAAAAAAAGAAGAAAACTTGAGTAAGTACTCTAAAGATCATGAAGGACCCAATGTCAAACGCCAATAAGTAGTTAAAGAAGGTAAAGAAGAAATTCTCCTCAAACACAAATGCAGTTTGCTCGAAGCATTTGTAATCCAGGTTAAAAACGGTATTATCCCATTAACCCTGTTACTTGAACACACCGTCAGTCACGTGGTAGCGAAGAAGTTATGCTATGACGTTTACAAGCTGCTGTGACGTTTTGCTAATCAGGAGTCCAAGTGGGTCCAACACAGAATTTTATCTCTGTTGGTCTATCTCAAACAAATGGTGATATGGCCAATGTTTTATAATAAATGCGCTTTGAACGCATTTATTATAAAATGCGTTCAAACGTTCAGCCATTCCAGACTGAACGTTTGGAATGGCGACTGCGGCTGTTTTTGGAGTGAAATGCTGGAATGTAGCATGGAATTGGTGAGTCTGTTTGTTTATTCTGCTAGCATATTGCTGGTAGCTAATGGTAATGTGATGTATTTCAGTAAGATGCTCTGCTACCCTGATGCTATTAGCATTAGTTTAGTATTTACTACTATTGTGTCTTCATTAACTTGCTTTGTTGTTTTCTGTCTTCTGGTTTGCTGTCGAGGCTGCTTCAATAGCCTTCTATTGAATTCAGATGCAAACTTGGCATGTAATATAATATTCTATTGTTTGTAAATGATTTGTGTTTGTAAATGATTTGAAATGCATGCATATTTGCTCATATACCTTAAACTAAATTTGTCTGACTTTATTCAAATATAAACATGTATGTAAATAATTTGGATATATACAGTACATGAAACAAACTTAGTAGATTATGAACATAATAACTAAACTATGGGTTCTGTTTCTCAAATTCAGGCCAGGTGCTCCCAGTTGGGTCAAATGATGGTGAGCTACTAAACGGAGTGAAAGAAACCTTCACCAGACTTCAGTGTTGTGCCCTGCACGTCTGGTAGGATGTTGCTGGGGCCTGTTTTTTTTTTTTTTTTTTTTTTTTTTTTCCTCTCCACTTTCACTCATACATACTCACCTCATCTTGGACCATAGTTATTTCCCTTGATTGTTCTTTTTATATGGACATTCAGTTCTTGGGCTGTAATCGTTTCACAATTGTGAATAAACATGGTACATGTGTGCATGATGTTCGATGCCTTTCAGACGAGTACCTCTACGAAAGTTTTCTTTTTGGGGTTTGGGAGCGGTTCTATTCCTTTTGGATTTGTGATATATGAAACCAGCTGAGAATTCTAAGAGCACTTTATCATAAATTAATCAAACTTGTCTTCAGATTGTACAAAATTTGGGTTACTGGATAGTATTTATTTGTTTTCTATTTTTTATTCAGATCACTTAATATATGGTACCAACATCAAATCTGAATTGTGTTTGTGTGTCATTTACCTTTCCAGCACCTCTATAAGCAAAACCTTATCTTCTGATAGGTCAAACTTTTATCATAGATGTAACCATCTGCTGTCATACATATATTCTACATGTATGCTTCACTGTTTTGAGACCAATATTATGGCAATATTGGTGTCATGACTAGGGCAACTACATAGTCAAAGCATGTATGGAAATATATGTATTGTTTGTGAGCATAAAGTTTACAGTAGTTTTTGCTTTTGATGTTTCCTCTGCCAGTATAAAATATCTAGTGACAATGGTTGATATCATTAAAACAACGATTGTTACTCATAATCAACTTCCTCTATTTTCAGAATACTGTTTTTGCAGATACAACACTGTAAGATTTTTTGAGGTTTGTGACACTTTTCATGAGTTTCTAGTTTGAGTTGTGTGCGTGTGTGTGTGTTATGATCAGAAGCATGGAATTCAGTGTCCAGCTGCTTCAAGAAAGAGTGTTTTCTTTTCTATGGTGTCAATATCTCACCAAATTTTTCTTGTCTACATCTAAGGATTAACTAACTCTTCAATGTTCTTAATGTCACCAGTAGGGAGATAATTATTGGCCAGTTAATTAGAAGGGTTAGAAATCACATTTGAATGCTGGCAGAATGTTTGTGTTTTGTTTTCCAGTTGTGACACATTTGCCACTGTTGGTTATAGGAAGTTTTGCAAGTTATAGAAAGTTCGCAGCAGGATACTTTTTAAAGTCACAGGGTGCTGGTTTGTCAGGTCTCCAAGCTACTATATTTTAACTACATTTCTCTTGATCTCCTCCATCCATCCATCCATTTTCTGTACACCCTTGTCCCTAATGGGTTCAGGAGGTGCTGGTGCCTATCTCCAGCTAACGTTCTGGGCGAGAGGCGGGGTACACCCTGGACAGTTTGCCAGTCTGTCTCAGCCTGATCTCCTCCTCTCTGGATAACTCAATATATAAAGCTGTCTTTTAAGAACACAGGTTTGAGGTAAAGATTTTGCTATCAGTAGTTTTGTTTTGGCTATGTATTGATGTTCTACTTTGGCATCATCACTAGCATAACTTCACTCTTTGGCAACTTTTGGTTAGGTTCTCAGCAGCTTTGGGGATGGACTTTTACTTTAACATTTTTCTTTTTCTTTTAATTTGATCTTGGAGAAATACTACAAATAGCGTGAACTGCAAGCCTGAACTCAACTAAAAAGGATAAGTTAAGAAAATTATGATCTAAGCCATTTAAATTGCTAAACTGCAATTTTTTTAATCTGCCCACGACAGAGGAATTATAAAGTCAGTTTTCAAACACAGAAGACAGCGTAACTCGAGGGGATTTCACAACATATTTATATATTCCATGGATTGTTCCACTCATTTCTGTGTAATTAAGCAAACATTGTTAATTTGCTGCTTAGATTAAATTAATTACATTTCCCAAACAATTTGTAAATTATGGACCGATAGCATGTTTTTGTTTAAATGATACAGAATCTATCAAAGCACTTGTGTTTGCACAGAAAAGCATCACTTCTTAGGTTTAAAGGTTTGTGTGTTGCATAAGTGTTTATCAGGACGTGTTTAAATGAAAGCAGTTTTTAGGCACAAATATGCAGTTTGTTGGCTTGAGAGTGTGCAGGATTGGATTTGTGTGGGTTGGTGTGTGTAAATGTGTGTGTGTGTATTGCAGTGTTGTCAGATGTGATCCTATTATCATTACTCACTGGCTCAAAGAAGGAGGTGAGGCCCTGGCTTGCAGCAGTGATAAATGCATTACTCCAATAAACCCTGTCTCCGCTGAGGTGCTGAATGCTGACATTCCCGTAAAGAAACACACACACTCACCCCCGCACACACACACTCACCCCCACAGAGGAAAAGAGAGATGAGGTGATGACAGAGAGAGAGGGATGAGTTTAAAGACAACCTGATAGAGAGAGAGTGACTGGCATAAAGAGATGAGAAATAGAAGAACACAAAGAATGAAAAACTAATGATGGGAGTGAAGTAAAGAGGAAAAGAAAAGTCAGATTTATAGAAAAAAAATATGAAAATGGCAAACTAGAGTTGAAAGAATGTAATGAACATTAAATAAGTGGTGTGTACATGGAGACAAAAGGTTTGTGGTAGAAGTCTTCTGGGGGTGTCGAAGGGTTCTGAGGGGGCAGAAAAGTGGGAGGGTTAATGAATAGATTAATAGAAAGATCTAGATGGAGTGGTGGGAGGAAAGCAAAGGATCAGCGATGTCCGGCTGGCCTTTTTCTTATAACCTCATTAGCAACAATGGTGTATTCCTGGAGGAGAAACGGGCTGAAAATATACACTGGATTTCTAGGATATCTTCCTAATCCTGTAAACATGTGGTTTCTGAAGTTTATTTGCACAGAAGTAGCTAAAAGTTTGTTAAAGTATGTAATATTATTTCCCTGCTGATCTAAATTTGAATCTTTATAACAGGCTGCTGGTGATGGTGGATCTGGGTAAATTTGCCTCTTTTCCAAGTTTTTCCCACTTTTCCTATTTAACTGATTCCCTGTCCCATACTTAGATTGTTAGACCACTGTTATTCTAAGTATGGTCTAAGTATGTAACATAAATTTTAAAGATAATATCTCGCATATATTTTGATATGATTGTAAATATTTTCTCTTAGTTTGTTTTAAACCCCATTTATTGCTGATTTTGGTTCTCGTAACTATTCAGGGTTGCTGACACTTACAAAATATAACAGATTATTATTCCGAATCAAACCAAAGTAACTCTTAAAGACCTTCTGTTTGTAAATATTATTTATTTTCATAATAGAACCATAACCTTTAAAGAAGGATTATATTAATAAATACTTTAAATTCTTGGTTTTCAGAGCGAGTAAAAATAAGACATTCTTCAATAAAACTTTAAAAAACCTGTTTAAATATTGCTTAAGATATTATTAAAAACCTATTTAAAAACAGAAAACATGGGATAAATATTTTCTGACTATTTTAACAACTAGCCAAACAAATGTTTTTGTAACTTGGAGGAAAATCTAATGGTCTGATAATTGGTTAGTTACACAGTCAAGTTTATGGATTTTTTTTATGAGCAGATTAGTTTTACTCCTATAAAGTAAAGGATAGGTATACCTTATGCCACATAAGAACAAACTCTTGCTAGTTTTCTTTATCTTAAAAACTCAATATGTTCTCCTGTTAATTCATGAGCACATGTGAAGTGTAAACTAAGAGTCTTCCTCCAAAGAGCAGGAAGCATTCTGCTCCTGCTTCACATGTTTAAGATTCTCAAATCAATAACTCATAACTAAAACTTTGTTAAAATACAAATAAATCTGGTTTAAGTGTATTGAGTTAGAAAAGTTGAAGCTTCGTTTTCAATGTGATCTATTCCCTGTCCTGAACAAATAACACAGGTCTCTCATAACAATTGCATCTAGTAGATGCAAAGGAAGAAGGGAACTCTCCAAAGTCTTTACATAAAAGGGTTATCTCAAATGTTTCTAATATTAGATGAAGATGGAAGTACTGCAATTCATTTTTAGTTGGATTTTATTTGTGTGCTAACTGGAAGAGCTTTGTTGAAATTCCTGTTGGAAAGTATGAAATAATCTAGATTAGTTTGTAATCTTCTGATGACAAAAGCAGAACTAAAATCAAATTTTCTTAAAATGTTGTTGTATCTGCAACTTTGGCATATGGACTTAAAGTAAAAGTGTTTATATTTTTTTAAAAGTACCTATTTTAAAATAAAAATAAAAACAGAGTTACTTTGTAAACTTTTTGTTGTCTTGTATATTTTTGCATGTACTAATTTATACTCCCTGGTCACTTTATCATGTCTCCTTTTCTAGAACTGGTTTGGACTCTTCTACTATCAACCAATAAGGAGAAGTTGTTAAAAAACAAAGAGCCGAAGCCCTTAACTGTTCTCATGAACCCATTGGGTAACATGTAAGTGTTTTCAGAATGAAAGTTTTTTTTCATTTTAAATCTTTCCTTCAGAAATTAATTCTTTGTGTTGTAGATTCAACAAAGTGTCTCCTTATCTCATTCTGATCCTTGCATTGAACTTCCTGTCTGGACGCAAATTGCTTCCCTGTGATTGGTTGATTTACTATTTGTATGAACAACCAGTTAAATACATGTAGTGAGTGTATACACCATGCCTTGTTTGTAAACTTGGTTTGCCCAAACTTTAGTGGGTGTAAGTGTTGAACCAAAACCAAAGAGTGAATGTGTTTTTTAAAGTTTTCCTGTTGGGTAAAACAGGATACATTAAGTGCATGTGTTTATTTGTGCATGTGACTGATCATGCTTGCTGGTAATGCATCTATACATCACACTGAAATTTGTGTTTTTACTCCTTGTGAATGTATGATGGTGAACTGGTTAATTCCTCCCGGCCAAGGACGTCTGATAATTAAATATGGGAATTGGATCAAAACTGGCCCTGTAACATTCTGCGTTGCCTCTACATGGGGTCAGGGCTACCTCATTAAGCCACTTCACAGGAATGTTACAGGTGAAATTAGCTGCGATCAAAAATGCCTAAGTTCACCAAATCATATCAGAACCCCAGCAAAAGCCTAAAAGAGAAACGGTAACGCAGAGGAGCAGCTGAATCTAGTGTAATGTAGAGAGGAGGGTCAGATGGAGAAAAATGATAGTAAGCGAGGTGGAGGGCAGAATACAATTAAAAGGGAACAGAGAGTCAAGGGGAGTGACCTGGTGATGGGAGAGGAGAAGAGGGTAGAGGGCAGTTCTGAGTGCACGTGTACCACATAATGAAAGGTTGAACTTTTTGTGGCCAGGGTGGCATACCAAATCAGCTCACCATGGGACTGTTGAGAGAGGAAGAGACAAACTGCAACAAGAGAGAGCAAGAAGAGGGAGGAACGGAGGCATCACTTGACCTGAATGAAAGAGGCAAAGGCGAAGGAGCAACAGAGACTTTAACGAGGGACCTGGGAGGCAGTGGGGAGGGATGGAGTTTGGGAGGGACAGACCGGCTCGGTGAATGAGTGAAATGAGGAGTAAGGAGAAGGAAAGGAGGGAGGGCTGGAGAGTGTGAGAGGACCTCACTTTGTGGCTGCCACAGGGGCCTGAGTGACAGAAATTAATAATTAGTGACAATGATTGACAGCGCTCCCTCCATCTGCGGCTCTCTGCCGCCTCGCAACGCCTGCCTCCGCCAGCGACCGCGGGCACAATGAGCTCCAGAGGGATTGTGGGAGACGCACTTGATTGACAACTGCCTCCTGGAGAGACAAGGGGGAGGTGGAGGGGTGGGGTAGGGCAGAGGAGAGAAAGCAAAGAGTGAAAAAGGAGGGGTGTTACGGTAGGATAGAGGCGAGAGGTGGGTGACAGGGGCCAAAGAGGGACAAAACAAGAGAGGGGGGTTGGGAGTTTAGGGAGATGGTCAGAGATTGAGCAAAGGAATTGCTGCTATCAGCTCCTCTACGTCTTGTCTTCCATTACCATCCCCACTTTCCCCATCACACATTTAGTCTGCTCATCTTGCCAGTTCCACCTCCACCGGCACCATGCATTGCTCCACGCTAACAGCACATAGCACCATTATGCAAAAGTGACAAATTTACCAGAGAAGGAAGGGAAGGGAAAAATAAAGAGGAGAAAATGAGAAAAGGGGGCTGAGGCCCTGGGTTTATGCCGTGCAGTGGAATTGCCTGTAAATAGTCATCAGCAGGGAATTTGTCACTCTCTCCGGCCCTGTCCCGTGTCTATTTTCCTCTTCATCCTTCTTTTCTAGACTGTCCCTCCCGCTAACCGTCCCTGCAGCCTTTCTCTTCACTGTCACAAGTGAAACAGTCCAGGGTATTAGGCTTCCTAAGCTCCTTACCTGTCTCTTCATGTGAAACTGTATCTGTAGTGGGGAACCCTTCTATGACATGTCTTTTACTCATTTTCCCTTGTATTTTTCTTTCATTTATTCTCTTCTGACCTTTTCTTTATCCACTTCCCTCTGGTGCGCCCCTCTCTTCATCCTTTTCCCTTCCATGCCAACCCTGCTTTAGCCTGCTCTGACATGGTCGGAGCTAATGTGCTCCAGTGCGGCTTAATCACTGCACACGTCTCCAAGGCTTACTGCTGCACACTGTAACAAAGTACACTATTTACCTCAGGGCCACACAGAGAACAGGCTTGCTCAGAACACAGCTAAACCCAGTGGGAATCAGTTTCACATCACAACACATTATTGATTTTTTTTTTTTTGCCCTCCTTCTTCCAAAATAGACACGTTTTTCATTGTTGGTGAACCCGCCTTCCCATCTCACCGTCCCTTACAGAGGTGGGTAAGGGTTTTAGGATTAAGGTCATGCCCTGAAGGTAAACTCTATAATGTCTCTCATTTTTATACCAAATCTATCCATTTTGCTGGCTAATGGTGGCACCTGCTGCTACTTGTGGTCACCAAGATTTCAATTTACTTAGTAATAACTGATCAGCAGAAGAGATTAAGAAAGTAAATGAGCAAAGCTTCACATTAAATAAAGCAGGTCCCAGCATGTTTGTTTACTGTTTTTAATTGTATTTTTTTTTCATTTGTGTTTTTAGTGATAGGTGATGAAGCTGTTGAGTAAAAGTAATTGATTTAAATTAGGGCTGTCAACATGTTAAAATGTAATTAGTTTTAACAATAGCATTTATTACATGTTGTATAATTGGTTCATGCTGAAATTAGCGACATTTAGAAATGAAATCAGGCAGAGGAAATCTGTCTATCCTTTTAGCTTGGTGTGTTCGTTTGCTGACACTGTTGTCTTGCAGTAGAAATGTTATAAATATAAATCCTGGCTGAAACCTTTTTTAGTGAAATTTGCATGTTCTCCCTGTGCATGTGTTGATGTTCTCCAGATACTTCCTCCCATCTAGAACATTGAGCACTATATATCACTCTCTCTAATCTGCTCTATTATGCTTTGTTTTCAATTAAAACTATGGTTTTAATTTTAACTTTATACTTTCTAACTGAAAACAAACATTGATACCTTTCTAATTTACTTTTAGCATATGTTGACAGAAAGTGCATGTCCTTGAAGGGCCCACATGATTTTCTTTTTCTGTGCCCAGCTTTGATTTGTAACTTTGCTGCACCTCTTTGCTCTTCTCACACACACATACACACACGGGACAGACGGTGCTGAACACGTGGAGTTGACAGCTGGTAACTGCAGGGCCCAGCAGGTGCAGTGTGTGCTTATGTGTGTGTTGGTCCCAGAGGGCCCCTGACTCATGGCCAGAGAGGTTGACAAAGGTGTGTGCGTGCGTGTAGGGGTGCGCGCGCGTGTGTGTAAAGGTAGCTGTAATGGGGGCCTGCCTGGCTGACTGGCCTGGAGCTGACTTCACTTCAGCTCCAGTGATTGATTTCAATGGGCATGGACATGGGGCGAAGTATTGCCTGTGGTCACCTCCTTTGACTAACTTCATTACATCAATATCTCTCCTCTGTCCTGCTTTATTTTTGTTATTTGTGTAGTATTTTGGCCTTTTTGTGAACTTTAAAGAGTTCACTTTATTATCATAATATTGAAACCTTAGCAAGAGATTACATTTTCTTTAAAAATAGTACATAAAGTGTGAATCATCCTTTGATCTTTGACCTATCTTTGCAAAAGATTCTTTGCTCTTTTGCTGATTTTGACTGACTAGCTAAATGTTATTTTTGGACAAAATGAACCATTGGTTCAGACAAAATATAAACACTTTAGCTCATTGCCTGTTAGACAGCATATAACTGTGACATTACCTGAAAATTAGCTCTTTGATTACTGTTCTCACATGAATCTGTATCACATTTGTTTCTGAGAATGAAGTCTTTGAACAAAACTTTCCATCATTCAAGAAACTAGAGCAACCTGAGTCACCAGGACCAGGCCAATATTTGGAGCTGTGATAAATGTTTGTCTTACGTTGTATGGAATGCTAATTTGTACTTTTTTGGACAACCTGTGATTGATGTGTTTTTGCTATCAATAACTGTTTTGTAACTTTAAGTGAAAATTTCTTAGCATTAAAACCTTGTTCGGAATCCTAAGTTTAGGATCTTCAGATATTCAAACCTGGAGCAAAAAAAGTCTGGAGTCCTGATTTGAAGTAACTTCCTTTGACCAATAGAAGCAGTGCTGTCTTCTGTGTTCAGATGCGTTTTGAAGCCAGACAAAAAAAATCATACAACAGCCACATATCCACAGGAATCAGCCAGCATGTAAGGATTTTTTTTAAAACAACAACAACAAAAAATTACACTGGATAAGAGCCACGGTTTTAACACATACAGGTGCAACATAACAAATTTAAATATTATTAAGGTTTATCTATTTAAGGAAATGTTTTCACCATCTGAAACACATTATGTAGATTAAGTCCACACAGATGTTTTCAAGCCTCTACTTTTGTTAATTACAATTTTGTGCTTAGAACTAAGAAAAACCCAACACAATTTCTTAGAAGAACAGATCAGATTGTTACATCAGTCTGAAACTTTCTAAATACAGAAATCCATGTATGTTTGGATTAAAAAAAACAAAAAACAAAACAAATGTTTTGACACTAGTTTCAGTAAACTGTTTTTTTTATGTTTATTCCTTTAGTGAATAATGTAATCTCTAAGTGCAGTTTTAAACTCCCTTGAAAAGTCAAGAATTAATCTATAGTTTCAGTTATTTGATTAATAACCCATGAGGCTGATTTGATTTTGATAACTGGTGAGATTAATGTGTGTGGACATGTAACAAAAAGTAGTTTCACTTATTTACAATAATAATCTGAATCAAACTCCTTGCTACTGGGATGGTGAGAGGCTTTAATGCACTTTGTAGACTATTTAGGGTGTTTCTGTTTTTCTTTTCTCTTACCATAGCCCATTTATTTTTGGTCAGTATACTATTTGATGGAGTGTGCACGCCTGCCTCTGGCTAGTGAGGTCTTGAAAAGTGCCGCGGCACACACACCTGGCCTGCCGGCTGCCTCTTTGGTCTGCCTCACCTTTTGTCAGCATCATGTTAATGAAGACCCTGTCAGTGTCCACTGCTCGCACACCGGGGCGCCTTTTAATGAGTTCGCTATTTGATCACTATAGACAACTAGCATGGACCATGTTCAATTTTTTTTTAATCCCTCATAGATGATGCTATTCGTGTTCACAAAAGTGTGTGGCGCTAGAGGAGATGAGGACAAGAAGGAGGGGGCTGGTCAGTTGATTAGTGCTAGTTTATAATAAAAAGGGGGAGGGTTCATGTCTTTAAAAAAAGGCTAGCGAAAAGAAAATTATTATTTTTACCCCCCTCCATCCCTCCCTCTCATATGCACCCAAGTGAGTCGTCCCTCTCCCTTTTCAGGGGTAGATGAAAGCAGCTGGGCGCTGGGCTTCCAACAAAAAGTGCCAAGCGATCACAAACAAACCTTCAGATGAATCACATCAAAGGCGATGCCCCAATTGTTAGCCCTCTCATATCTGCGCAAAATTGGCTCATTAAGGGCAAAAATGACATTGTTTACATTAGCCAGGGCCCTGATTAGTGCCAGCCATGTTTGTTGTGTCGCACCGCCGTCCGCTTACCAACAGACCACTTCAGCTGCTCTGCACAATCGCTCCTTTGAAGGCTTTCTTTCTGTGGAAAAAAGGATATAGAAAGCATGAGGACAACAACAACAACAAAAAAACAGAAGAGCAATATATACCCGTACACATACAAACACTTACAAAGCCACACAGACAGACATGATAGCTGGTCCTTTCTCTTGCTGCCTCTCCACTCTCCTCTGCTTATTGGCTTTTCTCTCTTTAGGACTAATTAGGTTGCTTGTGGAAATAAAGGTGATAGGAGAGGACAGTTGGGCCAATGATGAGTCTGTTTGTGCTGTAATTGCACTGATAAAGAGGGTGGTGTTGTTGGCGGCAAAGAAGAGAAAAGAAAGCTTCACAATGAAAGGGCTGGGGGCTCTTTGTGCCATCGGCTTCGTGTCTGTGAAAAGAACACCTTGTGCGGAGTAAAGGTTTTGTAAATTGGGACAATTTCTAATCTAAGGAAAGTGCCACATGTTTTGGATGGGAAAGTGTGTTTTTGATCTCATAGATTTAAGGTCCAAGGGTCATTCCACTTTCTAATCTCCCACTTGAACCAGTTTCTTCAGTTTTTGGTCTTTTTTCAACATCTGGAATCAGTAAAATGAGTTCAATATATGAACCATATGTACAATAACATAGAATTTATTCTCTGTTTCTGCTCCTGTTCAATTTTCTATAGAAGATCATTCATGCTTCAATCTTTTCAGGTCTGGATTGTTTTTGTGTACTTAAATAAGAAGGATAATGACTATTTCCAGTCTATTCACAATGTGGCTGCAAGGCGTTAAATGAACTAAAAAAAGAGATGACACTTTAATTTTGTAACATTTTGGTGTTTTAGGTGTTGACTGGGTTCTTTTTAGACATTTAGATGGTCTTACCTCTTGTACCAATTGGGTTTCTAGCTTTCATTTTTATGTTTCCTTTGTTTTTCTTCTGCAAAGCACTGTATAGTTTTTACCTGTGTAAAGTGTTTTAATCTTAAACTTATTAATGTAACACAGTCTTTGCAAACACTGTTTCTTATATTCTCTCACTGCAAACTTTTGTAAATCTAGACTTAAGATCACATTTAAGCTGATTAAAGATACAATTTTCCAAACATGTTGTTTCAACACTTTTGGCAAACTTCTTCCAGCAAGTTCTCTCAATGCATTCTAGGGCCATTAAAATTCAGCATGGACTGGCAGCGGTGAGAGAGCAAGATGGTGTATGACAAAAAAAGAAGAAAAGAGACCTGAGCTGTAAAACTTCAAGTTATGGGTGAGCAGGTCAAGTTGCATCGCTAACGACAGCCACCGACCCAGAGCTTGCCCCATGTTACCCTTCACCTTCCTTGGCTCCCCAGGCCACCTCACCTTTGCCCTGCGAGAGGAAAAGAGTCTGAGTTAGAAGAGGGGGAAGGATCAAAGAAAGGATAGAAAAGACCTCCCCCTCAAAATAATGATAACCACAGAGATCTGGCCATCGTCCCCAAATGGCCCCTGGACACTTGGCCCCATGGCCCCTAGGTCAGCTCAGCACATTATACCTCTTCTCTCCATCTGAACTCTCTGACTTCACATTTACATACCTCCACTTTTTTCCTTCACTGTCCTTTTTCCTGGTTTGCTTCATTCGCTCCATTTTTTTCACACTACACCTCATTTTCTTTTCTGACTTTCCAAGAGCCCCTCCCTTTCCCCTCTTTGTCTTTTGCATTTCATTTGAGCGGTCCAGGTGCTGTGTATGCATGTGTGTTTGTGCGCAATAATTACCATTTAGAATACTTGCAGATCTCTGAGGGAGGGAGTCCAAGTTTGCCAACTCTAAAGCATTATGGGAGCTGTTTGGTTTGTGTTTAGCTGCCCTTGGTTTGCTGTGCAGGGGAATCGGAATTTCCTTGACTTTTGACCATTTCTGTCCCCAGGGGTGGAAACGAGGAGCCATAAAAGGGCACAAACTGCCTTCTATTTGCCATTTAAGGACTCATATGGAAAATATAAATTGGTAGCAGCAGGCAGGAATGAAACTATTGGCATTCCAGGCATCTCACATTTGAATTCATGAGGTTCTGTTTAGTCTCTGCCCACCCTTCAGTTGAAATATTTAAGACTGTGCCACAGAAGAAAAGATGGATGGAGTTGTCGACAATGCTACTTTCTGTCATTATTTTGTGAGTGTCTGTTCATTTTTTTTTTTTTTTTTACAAAAATCTGATACGTACATGCATTGCCTGTCAACTACTGAGTTTTCGAAGATTTTTAAAACATGTACAGCTTTTTAAGACCTGAAGAAGATGAAACAATAGAAAACTTTGCAACATATGAATACAGTACATTTTGAGTCATCAATTAACAGAACTCTGGATTTTTGTTGACCATCATGACGATTGCAAATACAGCCCAAAAGGGAAGCAGAGCCACAGTTCAGGCCGTTTTGATGTCCCTCTGAGATACAAGATCTGACTTTAAAGTAAAATGAAGCATAGCATCAGCAGCCACCAGAGCCTGTTACTGATATAATGACTTTCACTTCTATTTGTACTGTTGGTTTTTGAGATTTTTACCTCTGCACTACTTTTTATAGAAGTCCCTGACAAAGGACAGATGAATGTCCACTAAACCCCTAATCTCTGTGGCAGTTATTTGTAAACTCAATGTTACCATGCAAATCAACATGTTTTCTATGGAAGCACTAAAGTACTACTGAGCACCACTAAAGTAATAAAACCCGAATACCACCAGTTTTACTTGAACAATAGCTTAAGGACCTTGGCATTACACTATATAGGCAATAAGGGGAAACATTGCTGAAACATTTTACCTAGCATCCCCTTTTACAGCTGTTTTATGCTAAATGGCAGAGCAGGGACCACAATTGACTCTTTTCAGTTTTATGTGAATCTCCTGTGGCAGTCATTCTTGGGTGCCTAAAGGCCTATTTCCACAAAGTTCCTCTTCAGAGTTGCAGTCTCCAGTTGAGCCTCCGCCTTACAGAACTACCTCCCCCATGCCTTCCCCACTCAATTCCCCCAGACTAGTGGCAGCAATTAGCAAACATCTAGTGGACCTGTCCTTCAAGTATAATAAACTTGAGCTTATTATACCAACTACTTCTCACTCCAATGCTCCTATAAGAATAGTTGAAAACGGCATAATGAGAAGCATTGTTGTGATGATGTAGGCGTAGTTCGGAAAGAGAAGGTGCTTCTTAAAGAGACAGAAGCCCAATTTCAAGGTGTTAAATTATAAAGTCAAATTTATATTGTAATGTTTGATATATACAGCATTTTTATAACAACTGAAAGTAACTTAGTTTCTTGATTGTGTTGTAAAATGACACTATGTGCCTGGAAAATACATAATACTGCCGCTTCAAAATAATCCAGCAGTAACTCTTAAAATGCCCTAAATTATAAATTTGTCTCTCATTGATCCCATTATTGACTTTCTGTCCTTTGTCACATCTGCGGTTTCCAGGAATCATGTTTGACTTTCACAAGTGAGTGGCTAAAGAGGGTAAAGCTTTCTAGATGGGCTGGAAGCTTTGTGTTGAAGAGGAGGGGTGCAGTGAGTATGTGGCTTCACAGGAACAGTCTAGTGGGGTACTGCGTTTGGAAGGGGTTTTGTCCTGCTCATCTGACAAGGGACCAAACGTGACCTTTTGGATGATAACTGCCACCAGGGGTCACATCCAGCTAAGAAGGGAGAGGGAGAGGGGAAGAGGGAGGACAAAGCTTCATCACGTCCCTACTCGCTCCATCTCACTCTGTTCATGTCACTGCTATCCGTTTAAATGGAGCATTATGCAAAATGGGGATGATATTTTGCTTCAGGGGGTGCGATAGAGAGAATTGCGGGCTAATGTAGGAGACAAAGGAAAAGAAACGCAGGGATTCTGTTGAATTGGAAGACAGGGTTCAAGCTGTTGTATGAGGTTATGGGGGATGGAGGGGTGCTGTGGAGGTCTAAGAGGGTTAATAAAAGTGACAAGCGAGTGTTTCATTCTATCTAAGCCACCCTCCTAGACAGGTAACTCACTTAGAGGATTCGCTGAATGAGAGAGTCAGGCTATTGGGAAAGATCGTCACTCTGGTGTCTTTCTCAATATAAGCCAGAGGCGACACAGGACCCCAGGGTCCAGCCTCACTATATAAAAGCCCACCTGAGAGCCACCACAATAACATCCACTCAGCTAGATGCAATATACCACAAAGAGATTTTCCTGAAAAACTTGATTTAAGACGGAAAGAAATTGAAAGTTATTTGCAAATAGTGATTTCCTAAATTCATATACCCCAGGTTGACTTAGGAGAGTCATTCATATAAAATTGACTGTTATCTACAAACTAAATGGATTTGGTTTCACCTGACTCCAAAGAAAAAGTTATTGAAAAATACACTTTCCTGAATCTCTTGTCTCTTCCTGTGAACTGGAGAGAGGAAGTGCAGCGCTGCGTATACTATCACTGGATTTCCCATTTCCATCTTTGTTCAAAAAGGAAATAACTTTTTCTGAGGCTGTCATTTCCAAGCTGACCAATTACGTTAACTCTGTTTAACGTGAATCAAATATATTGGTATTGTAACAGCACTTTGGTTAATTATATTTTGTTTAATTGGATTTTCATAAAAAAAAAAAAAAAAAACCCTCTCTGATATTCTTTGACTCTCCCATACTGCATCAAATGGAGGCCAAACCTCCTGTTTCTTACTTTGATTCGTTCACAAAGGGATTCAACTAAAAAGTTTCCAGGTCTCAGCTGGTATGGAGAAAGAAATTTAAATATGGGAAAATATTTGTATCTAAAAACTTTATTTTGTGTCCCCCATTGTTGAGTCCAATATCTGATTGGAGCTATTTGTTTTTCAAAAGTCCAGAGTACACACCATGTCCAGAGAATTGTCCAGAACAACTAAAGAAAAGATAATCCCTATTATTAAAATAAACCTTCAATGTTATGGTTACAGTTGATTTTTTTTGTTACCCTACTTTACTCTAACTTGTTATGTAGTAAACTGTAATGAGCAAGAAAAAATGTAAACATAAACTTTATTTGCAGTGACTTTAATACACCTGAGCTAAAACAAAAGGGAATAGTACAAGACATCAGCTTAAGTAGGCTGCCTAAAATAAACACCCTATAAAATTAGTAGGTTTTTTTCTTTCAAAAATCTAATTATTTCAAAACTTAAGTTTTTCAAAGTAAACACAGTCTTTACCTGAATATGAGTCTTGTAACTTGGCTAAGACATACTATTTTCACAAAAACCGGTGTAGATGGATAAAATTAGCACACATTTTGTATGTTAGTAATACTACTTTAAACATTAAACTCATTCCAACTCAAAGGCAGACCTAAATCGAAACACTCTCAAACAGTAAAAAATATTAAGGAAGCCTGTAAATTTCCAGTCAGGCTTTCAGCATATTTTGTTTATGAGGCTTGAGAGGACCCCCTGGGGTGTGTTAAATACTTTGCGTATTGCTATTACAGAGGTTAACAATTATTTTCTCCCATCAAGTGAGGGGCGCTGACACTAATATGAGGCCACTTAACATTTATAATAAGATGATAATTGGCCAATGATTATAGTTTCACCCCTCCCCTCCTTCCAAACTGTCCGTAATTGTAATAGATTACCTGAGTGTTAGTTACATTTATCATTTCTAAAATAAAGCTCATCTGAGACTGTATTGGAGCAATTATCAATGGGGATAGCTTTGGTGCGACTTCAGATAATAACACCTCGTGTAATTTCCTCCCTCTCTTTTGTATCATATTTTCTTTTACGGTCATCGCTCCAGTTCCTCACGCTCGGTTCACTGATGACTGTCTTAATTGCGTGTTCACGGGCTCAATTTCCCTCGAGGGGTTCCCCAAATTAAAAGAAGCCATCCCACCCTTCCTTCATCTCTCCTTCCTCCATGAGCTGTTTTCTTCCTGACGCACACACTTTTTCTCTCCTTTCTTTCGCTCTCTGCTCCAGGGATGCAATGCTTATTTGAATGGAACTTGCTTGTCTTTTTTCATTCTTGCTTTTCAAGCCAGTTGTCACTAATGAATAAATAAAACACACACAAGCAGTGGATTGACTTTCATGCATGGGTGCTCTGGTTTTGATGAGTACCCCTCAATCCCCTCCCCACTTAACCCCCTTCAGTCTAATAGACAAGTGGCTGAGGACAGGTACTTTCTGTGAGGCTGATCTAAAAAAAAAGGGTTTTGTATGGAGATTATGCACAGTTTTTGGTTTACAAGACATCTTAGGGTCAAATAACAGTAAATGCAAATCTATTTAGAACTAAATATATCCCTAATTCATACAGAGTTTAAAGAATGTGCTACTCTGTCACAGGTAGTACTTTGCAAAAGTGTCCATAGCTCTTGAACGTTTTTTCATTTTATTATCCTACTTTAATATAATCATTCTGTTGCAGCTCTGGATAATGTTTTGGGATTATAGTCCTCCTGGAAGTCTCAAGTCTCCAGAATTACCCTGTTTCAGCTCCATCCACCTTCCTATCAACTCTGACTAAAACACGTGTCAAACTCCAGTATCTACAGATGGTAGCCTATGCCTTTTTGATGTGTCTCTGCTAAAACACATCTGAATCAAGTAATGTAATTATTAGCAGGACTCTGTGGAAATTGATAGCATAAAGAGAAGACAGTTAAGCCATTTGTTTCTGGTGTATTGGATCAGGGATGCATCTAAAAGTTACAGGACCCCTACTAATGGGCAGGGACTCTGCCCATATCTGGGCAGAGTCCAGAAATGTTTGTAAAAAAAACAACATTTCCTTGGACTTTACATTCAAGTAGCCTACTAGGTTTTGTTGGCATATTACAAAAAATCTAATAAAATACATTCAATCTGTGGTTATGTCACATAATTTGAAAAAAAAACCCCAAAAAGTCCAAGGGGTCTGAATACTTACAAGGCACTATTTATTGACCTCCCAAAACATGTCTGGTGGTAATTTTTGTAAAATTTTAATCTCGGAGTCAGATATAAGGCAGATCCAAAAAAATGACCTTAAGAAAACATAACCACTGAAAAACAAAACAATAGATTTTTGTCAACCTTGGTTTACTACAGAAGTAATGACCAGAGGTAGTAAGGTCAAACAGACAGAAATATGTAATTCTGAGCAGCTTGAGCCTTTATTTGCTAGACAAAAATCATTGAATATGCTGATACTTTCACGCTACAAAAAAGGCTTCAGGCTGCACTTACACCAGTTGATGCATAAGTTCAAATTGTAGTGTTGGTAGATCTGGTGAAGAATTGTTAAGAGTAGCCTTCCCCAATACTTGTGGAGCAAATGCCAGCAGTTTATGCCCTCTCTAAACTGCATATTTTGCAGGGCTGAGGGATCAGGACTCTAATTAGCTTGTAATGGCATCATAAATTATGGACAAATCAAGATGCTGCATCAAACAGACGTTTTAATGAAAAGTTGTAATGGGTCACCCCCAGAGGCCTGAGGGCCTAGGTTCTCTAAAGTGCCAGGGTTATCCATCACATTACAGCCAGCAACAGGACAGGACCCACAGACGGAGTGATCACTGGCTTTACCTGTTTGAATTTCCTCTGCCATGTTTGACATGATCACCTTGGTTGAGATATTTTAGTGTATCCCATTCCAAGATACTTTGGTGTATCTTAGTATACACAGACATACACAAGACATTTTGGTGTGTGAACGTGATGTGGCAGTGATGTTCCTTGTTAAATTCTTGTTGCATATTTTATGCAAGAATGCATGGGGTTTCATACCGATGCATGTGCTATGCAACGTTTACATATAATGACACAAGTATCTCTGTTTCAATTGGAAATCTTTAAAGAGTTGAGCCTTGATCCTAGGAAATTATGGTTAAATGGAATCATTCTGGGGCTTATTGATGTTTTTTTTTTTTTGTCCTACTGTGTAAGAAAAGGTTCTGGCCACATCTGCCAGACAAGCGTCTGAGAATCATTAGCAAAGCTGATTTGATTTACGTCCTGTGTAGACGGGGCCACCCAAATGATCTGCCTCACCATGGCCATCATCAATCACCGCCAACCAGAGGGCACAGCAAGCGCAGCAAAGGGAGGAGATTGAGGTGGCACACCAAAGAACCCACAGGCTTCTGTGCAAATATGGGCATGTGTTTACCCTCTGAACAAATTTAGTCAAAATAACTGCATGTTTTTGAGAATGTGTGCATGCTGTGTGTTAATTTTCCCTTCTGCTTTATTGCGTGTTTGTCAGAGGGAGGGGTATTTAGTGTGAAGAAGTACATACAGTATGTGAGACTGTTGTGGAAGAACATAAATAAAACAATTTTAAATTTGGACATCTAATCAATAATTGCAACAGTGTATTGCAAGCTTGGTGATTTTTGACACTAGGCCTTATTGTCAGTTTTTTTTTTTTAATCAAAAGGTCAGCTTATTATAAAATTCAAGCAGCAATAGTTAAGACCATCAGTTCAATGTCTCCTCATGATTGATTATTAAATCTGCAACCTTTATCATTCTTTTGTGTTTTCTCTTGGGGATTATAAACGAGAGAAAACACAGTAATGTTATATTGCACGTCACTTAGCTTTTCAGTTTACAAATGCACTAGAATTGTTTATCTTTTGGCATATCTAAAAATGATCTTAAACAACTAGAAATAAAGGACACTTTCAAATATTAAGCTTTTTACAATCAGTTTACAGCAAATTATCAAGTTACTTTTGCTGTGTTATTACTGGTATCATTTTGTCCTTTTTGTATAGTTCTCATCTGACCTCAGGCTGAAATTTCATCACCCTACAAACAGTCTCCCACTCCCACGTGGTCAGAAAATTATGAACTGAATTAATTGGCAAATAAGCCAAGGTCCTATGTGAGCCTCCTAAAGCACTTGGCATGCTGAAGTGAGTGAATCTCCCATGTTTTTTTGTGACGCAAAAAACATGTGCAGAAAGGTTCAGTTTGATAAATAAAATGGAATTCATCTTTAACATGGCATATCATAGTAGAATTTATGAATTTTTCAATGACTGCATCTATTTCTTAACAGTCTAAGTGATCTCATCTTTTACACTGATAGTGTGGATGTTGCTGCACCTTGTCTGCTGTCTTGCAGCCTACATATCTGACCACAGGTCATCCATCTAAACGTCTGTCTATCCATCCATCTGGTGCACAGAGCAGCACTTTACTTGTATAAAAGTAGAGTGCAATATAAAAGTTGGGAGGCAAATCTAAAAACTGTTCCCAGCCCTTCTTTGCAAGAGAAATTAAATGCCAGCTTTTCTCTGCAAACATTACAAGCCTTACACGTGTACCAAAAATGTAAATGAAATAGAAACCTAAATACTAAAAAACATATTTAACAGTTGCATGTAAGACAAAATAAAAACACGTATGACTCACATTAAGCTGTAACTATATTGTCCAGGCTGATTGAGTCAGAATGTGGTGATCATAAATGGGTCACAGGTCTGAGAGTGTGATCACAACGAATTACTGCTGTGCCATACGGTACCTGTTGCAGTTTTCTGGTAGGCATTTGATATTCTTTATAAAGGTTTCACATACCGAACTTTAACTGATTTAACAATACATCCTTTACGAGGGATGCATTGTTACTTAAATGCCTAGCGGGGCATAATTTTACAGTCAGTTTAAAACAAAAGATCTGCAGATGATGCTCAACCTTTTTAAAAGCCATGCATGCATCAAGATCATTTTTATCTTCTGTATCACCTCAAACACTGAGAAGCCTCCAGAAAATGCAAACTGTTTGACAGTAATTTTTATTACCGTACACTGAAAGAGTTTAAGAGAAATCTGAATGCCAATTTGACTCTTTACACCTAAAAATATTAATTTTAAACATAAAGAACACAATTTTGGCCTGTTTCTGCACCCACCCATAGAAACATTCTAAAAAAAAATTGTATTAGATTTCTCCTCCACATATATTTTTTAATTTTTGTTCAGCAACTCAAATTATACTCCAACTGGAGTATTTGTAACCCAAGGGAAATGAGTAGGTAACATTTCCATCCTGCTGCTCTGCAGCTGTCCAGGATTATTTAAGACATCCAGGTTATGATAAAACTGCTCTTTTTTAAAAAACTTTTTAAAAAAATCATTATTACTCCCTTTGCCCCTTTTTGTTTGTGTTTGTTTATACATTATTATCCAAGTGTGTAGAAGAATTAGACATGAACCCAGTGAGAAAGGGGTGCATTTCCATTTTAGGGTTAATGATTGACAGCCAACTTCAGCTTTCCCAGGAGTAGGTTGTAGCTGGCAGGATTCCATGGTGCCTTGTTCGCTTGCAGAGCATTGGCACTGGTTCCACTCCACAGTGGCGCATAATTCACATGCCATTGCACTGTTGCATCAGCAATAATCTCTGACAGCCAACAGAGACACGGAAATGGATCAACATTTTGTAAGATCGAAAATGCCTTTATCCATGCCTCCTCCCATTGTAAACACCTCCATGCGTAAACACCTTTATTGGAACATGCATTCTGAAACATTTTTCCTGTGATATGCCAATAAAACCCGTATCCTTTATGGTGTAGGTTTATTTGCACTTTTATAGCATTCAGAATACACAGATTCCATTTGATTCAGGTTAAAGGAATATCAAATTAGATATGCAAGAGCTGATATATGATACAAGTGTTTGTTTCTTTTTCTACCTCATCAGAGCCATGAAAATTTTCATCCAGTAAATACTGCAAGATGCCAACCAGCAGAATACACACATACTGTGGGTTACAGTGCAGACATGCATATTGCTCACTGGGAAGAGACGGTTGTGTGTGCACATGCACATGCTCATGCATGTGTGTGCACACAGGGGGTGAAGGCCAAATTAGCCAGGTTGTATAAGCAATTATTGGGGCACAGTCTGTACCTAAGTACCCTAATAGGTATGTAGAGAAGGCATTATTCAATTAGAGTGGTGGTTTGCTGTAGTGAGAAGCAGAGCAGTGATGACAGCGCCGGTGTCTTCTCCTTATGAAACAACCTATTTAAGCTAAATCAACTCCCACTTAAGAGCCGCGGTAATAAGCGTGCAGCGACGCTCGCCGGCCCGCGGGGGCCCATCCGTCATGCTGTAATACAGAATCAAAATGAGTGATAACACCTAGTGCTGCTGAAGCGCCTTAGCTGCTGCTGCTGTTGCTGGAACGACTCTCAGACACCTGCACAGACACACACCCACACACACACACACATTGCTAGAAGCAGCAATACTGCAGGATGGCTCTGCTCATTTCCCTCACACCCACCTCCTGTTCCACCAACTCCAGCATATATGGAGAGAAATTGTGTTTCTATGGATTTGAAAAGTTTGAGTTTCTTTTTTTTAGCTGATTTTCTTTCTTTCTTTTTTTTAATTTACTTTTTGCTGATGTCCAAAGTGATGGGAGTTTATATCAGCTGGTTAAACATATAGATTTAACAAATAAATTTGTGCATGCTTTCTTCTCAAAACCCCAGTCGTCAGATAGCCCGTCACACCAAACAAAGTTCTGCTGGAGGTTTCTTCCTGGTAAAAGAAAGTTTGCCTCTCAACTCCACCTGCTTGTTCAGGAGGTAGGATCACTGCAAGTCAGCTGAATTTCTTCAGACAACAAAAGCAAACTTTTTACCAATTTAGATAATAAAAGAGGATTATCTTTTTTTTTATAACCTGGATGTAATTTGATTGTATGCAGCTGACTTTGGATGAGTAACTTTGTATGAATATTTGTACTGGATTGAATTGATACTTTAGTGTAATTTAATCAAAGCATAAATACAGCTGTTTTCTGAACGACTCTGAGGTTTCTTAGAGAACGTTGTTGAACAAAATGTATCACAGAAACCAATGGACATGCCTGAGAGGTCAGGGATCATGTTATGGAGAGGTCTATTCTTCACAACTTTTGAAGCTATGTTCATCATCTTCAAATGGAGAGAATATGGCAAACCTACTAAGACAGAGCAATCTATCTGAACCGAGTCGGCAATGAAAGCGCTGAGTCCCAACGTAACTTTGGGAACTAGACAAAATGACAGTTTTTTGTTTTTAAAGATCTATCTCCAGCCTTGATGATTTTTCAAATATTTTATGAAAATGTATTTTTTGTGTAGGTATTCATTTAATTTAATTTAATTTAATTTGCATATTTATTAATTCATGCAGAAGCTGGTCTTTCTTGTCTCTCTCTCTTGTCTTGCTCTCCACAAATCCGGCCCTTTTGGAAGCATAGCAAAAGGAAATACAGTACATTGTTGAAAGCAACCACAAATGTCCATTTTTCAGTTTTCCACAATTAAGAATCCTTTATTGTCTTTGTGTATTAACACAATAAAAACTATGTACTCAATACTAAACCACCAGTCTTTATAGTTTTAATATTGTAAATAGTCCTACTGCTCACATGTCTGTGTACTGATAAAAACTCTTGCAAAGAACTACAAAAACATAAAAATACAAATGGGAAAAAGATATGAAAAATGTTTCCCAGTGCTAAATTATGAAAAGATGAAAACAACAACATCTAGAGTGTTGAAAACAGAGTCAATAAGCACTTGAAATATTTTGGAAGCCTGATTTCTTTTTTTTAATATCTTGTTTGTTTTTCTCTTCCATTCATCCCTCATCTGTTTCTTTGCGGTCTCTCTCCTATCCTTGCACTCTGTGGCTCATCAGTGTGGTTGTTCATCGGTAATGACTCCCACTGTGGCAGGGCCCCTTTAAGGTTGAGCCCCCCCCACCCTACTCACACACACACACACACCCACGCACACCCCCACCCCCCCAAACACGCACACACACTTTACATCCCTCCATCCTGCCCCCTCCTCCAGTCCCATCCGCCATGCATTATTCATGGCTTCACAATCAAATGAGGGAACAACGGTTTGTAGCAGGAGACATGGAGCATGGCTCTTCCTCCCCAAAAGTCCCCCGAGGTGCCCCAGTCTGGTACCCACCATCACCCACTCCACTTAACCCCCACTTCGACCCAGCCCAACACCTCACCCTCACTCCTTCCAAATTGGTGACAGATTTTTTTATTTTTTTGATTTGAGTAGGGGTCCAGACACATCGACTCCATCCTATGCTTCCCTGGAGTTTTTGGCAGTCACACTGGTCATTGGTGACCTCTGTTGCCCTTTGGGGTACTCATCACTTCCTTTTGCCCTCCATGGGGATGCACCTACAGTGTCTGGCACCTTTTATGAGGGGCAGACAAAGTTGGATGGGTTCAACAGGGAATACTTGTTTCTTTCTTTAAGACTTTTCTCTAATGTACTGGTCTGTAATCAGTTCCGAGCTTTTAAATTGAAGAACTGTCTCTACAACCCTTTGCTTGTCTCTTTTTGCTTTTGTAATAAACCCTAATTTGTCATAGCATCATCCAGATAAATCTTTAGAGTTTCATTTCTTCCTGATACATAATCAGCTAATTTAACCTTTTCTACAATCAGCCAAGTTGATTAAAGAAACAACAAGCAGCCAGTTTCACACACCTCATAAGAAATTTAGTGAGTTAAACAAATACACACAAAGATAACAAAATAAACACAAAACACGATGGTGGATGTGTTGTTGTTTAGACATACATTTAAATGAGACTACTAAGATATTAACACCCATTTAACGTTTTCCACATTTATTGACATTATAAGCAAACAGTTCAATGTATTTCATTGGGATTTTGAGTTGTAGACCACAGGAGAGTAGTACAAAATTAAAAACTTTAAAAATATATATATCAAGACATGGAAAGTTTGGTTAGGGCGCTGCAACATTATAATCCAAAAATGTATAGTCTGCCCTCAGTCCAGCTAAATAAAACTAGACCCATAAATGTTACATGACTTTTTGAAAAAAATGCAACTTATGTTTGATAAATATTTACTGTAGATAATTTTTTTTTTTTTTTTACCTGTCACCATTTTATTTCTACTTTTACTTTTAAAAAATAAAGAAAAACATGCAAAAAGAGACTACATTTTACATGACATTTTCTTATATGTAATGTTGATATTTGTGGAAAATGATTTACAAATAGTATGTAGTTTCCAACCTAATGATAAGAAAAATAGAACTAAAAGAATATTACTGGACCTTTTAATGTTAATCTGTTGAGGAAATTTAGTGCATCTGCTTATTGATATGATGAGCTGAAGGCAGTGTCTGCAAACTTTGCAAAATTGAGAGTAATATTTAATTTTAGTTTCACCTTACCACTGTACCTTGTCCTTGTATGTTTGCTGTCTCCTCTACATGACTTGTTGCAAACTTTAAGCTGGACTTCTCATTCATAGAAATTACCTCTTTGTTCAGCTAGAGCTTTGCTTTTATGCCATACAGTTTCAAATGTTTTTGTTATAGACTGAATAGTGTTTTATAGATGTGTGGATAATTTGCAAGGAACTGTTCAAGCTGGTGGTTATACTCTTGAGTTTTAACCTTTGGGTATTTCCTGCTGTTACACATGAACTGTGAAATCACATGGAAATTTAGATCTTTGCAAACCGACTGAAAATAAAAGAAGAAAAAAGTTGACAAAATCAAAAAATGCAGGGAGAACACCATTACTGACACTAAGTTTTATTTCCAATACCATTTCTTGCATCGTCTTCCTAAGGTCAAAAAACTGGGAAAAGTTATTCATGATGTTTAAATGATATGACATTTCAGAATTTAAATCTTTCTCACTCGTCATCATTGTCATCAATGAAGCTGACACAGCTACAAGAATAGAGAGGCTGGATAATTTTTTTTTTCAATGTGGTCCCTGTAGTGAAATAGTGGAATAAAGAGGAAGATTACAGATTAACATATTAAATGCCAAGATAAGCCCACCTGGTGTGTGACAGATCTCCCACACAGCGCAGCCTGTGGAAATGGAAATGTATCATAACTAGGTCTCTTGTGAGTAATTTTATTCTGATCACTCCTGGTATGGTCGTTTTATGATTCTTTTATAGAAGCTTCGAACGTGAAGTCCTTTAATCATGTTAATTGAAATTGCTGACTTTGATATGATACGTTTACTGAAGCCATACCCTCTCCTCTTCCACCTGTGTATGAATCTGAGTTCTCCTCTTTCATTCTCTGACTTTCTGAATAACCTGAAACGCTAGACTCCTCTTTCCATGCCAGCCCCATAAATATGCCATTATGGTATTCTTATTATCCTCATTACTGGGGTGGCTGGAGAGGCGCTCGCGTCTATCATGGTCCTCTAATGTGGGTCTAATGGTTCTGACCTGTATGGGACACAGGTGGTCCCCAGAACAGCCTTGATTGGGTCCATTTATTAAGGCACTCTGGCGCCAGAGACGGTCCGGCTAGTCATTTTGCGTGTGGAGCGACTTCCATCCCCAACGTTGCACCCCCCCTCCAATTCCTCGCCCCTCACAGTCCAGATCTCTGTCTCACCCGCAGACTAAGCTCTGTTCGTTACTAATAGCTCAATTAAATGGGTTAATTCGAATTGCGGAACCTAGTTTGAATCTGTGATTATCACCTAAACCCATTTCCCTGGCACATCACTGCCACCAGCACATGCATCCACACACATACTGCTATTGCTTCACTGAAAAGCCCTCCTGTCCCGCACCCCCAGTAAAACTTCAAGCCCACACATTTATTATTCATCGCAATCAAATAAGTGAGGTAGTTGGAAAAAGTTGCTTTTTTCTCTCTCTCTCCTCTACTTCCTTACCTTCCCCTCTTTCTCTCCACCTCTGTTCCCTCCCTGCACCTCCTCTCCCCTCGTCACCTCTCCTCTCCCGGGGAAGAATTGCTTTTATTGCAACAAACACTCTGTGGAGCCCTTGGCTTTCGGCAGCCCCAGCCCCAGTCTTCCAACACGCAGGCAGTCACAGGGAAGCAGGCAGGCAACCAAGGCAGCCAGGCAGCCCTCCCCGTCAGGAAAATGAGCAATTCTCTCATTGTAATAATGTGCCTCTGTCATCTTCCCATTATCGGCATGATAAAAGATGAAATATTCAGGGAGGCTGGCCTCCTAACCTGATCTGGGCGCGATATTGGGCCTGTGGAAAATGAGTTTTATCAGCTTTAATATACTCCTTGGCAGACTGACCCTTGAAATTAAACATTATTACAGAGCGGATATTTAAAAAACCGAGGCCACAAATTACATCAAAATGAAAATATTAAGGAACATTACGAATATATCAAGTGGCGCTCCTCTCCCTCTCTTCTCACACTCGCATGCTGGCTCTCCTCATTCTGACACCCCGTTTTCTCATCCAGGCTCTCCCACCTCCCCCCCAGCCATCTTCGATGAGCGTGGTCGGGGATGCGGCAAGCAACGTTGTTTAAGTGTCACTTGTTGTGCGAGCGTGTGTGTGTATGCAGTGGGCTGGCAGAGAAATAATAACAATGCTGCCTGTCCCACCAGCTTCATACGTCTGCATAAACTAATTAGACCTCGACGCTCCCATCACCTGCTTTATTGAGAATGGAGGGGAGAACAGTGGCAGGAAGTGTGCGGCTTGAGTAGCAGAGACTATGTGTGTGTGCATGTTTGAGAAGTAGTGTGCAATAAAATTAATGTTTGACGCGCATTCGGAGGGAGCCTGAAAGTGCACAAGCTACTTCGACAGTGTTTGAGAGACTTAAAATACCACATTTTTCCGGACATCTGCGTGTCTGTGTACTGTATTCGAGAGGAAATTTGTTCGATAAATAATCCTTCCTACTCAAAAATAACTCCAGGTGTGTTTCGGCTGGATGTTTCAGCCCCGCTAAAGGTATCTCTGGACTATCTTGTGTACAGTAATGCTCATGGAAATAAATGGAAATTCCAGTGGGAAGGGAGTTTCTCTAATCAGTTTAAAAGTAAAAATCCCCCCAAATCTGTCCTCCAAAATGGAGAGAAAGTGATGTTGGTTCTATGAAGTGTGTGGTGATTTGTCACTTTGTGATGGGGGGATATGAGAAATGCAATAAAAGGCGGTGGAGAGATGTGATTTGAATAGATTTCAGAGGAAGTCGGTCCTTGGGGGAGTTGGATGAGTAAGCAGTGTCCCCGAGGACCGAATTAAAACTTTACTTTTGGTCACGGCACCCACCCCCACCCCGCATCCCTCCTCTCTCCTTCCCCCTAGTGCTCCTTTTGCTTATCGCCTGCTTTTCCAAATGTGTGTGAAAGCATGGGCTGTTGTGTGTGTGAGTGGTGGTGCATGGACTTGTATGTGTCTGACTTCTCTGTTTGTGTATCCAATGAGTTTTTCCAATGTGTGTATGTGTGTCCCGTGCAAATTGAGTGCCCTCCCCTACCTCTCGCCCCGAGGTTATGGGGGGATACACACAGCTCCCTCTGCACGCCTCAGATGAGTATTCACAGCAGCATGCCCCACTCCCTTAACCCAGCACAGGGGAGCTTTGCATACTGAGGCCATGTATGTATCCAAATGTGTGAGCGTGCACAGGCGCTCCAGATGATTCCATGCACTTGCATTATTATTATTCCATTGGTGATTCGGTTTGCTTGGTTGGTGCCAAACTCACTGTGCTGCATGAATACATGCAAGGTCGATTAAAATGATCTAGTGCATGCTTGCAGCTCATATATATATATATATTTGTTTCACTATTTCAATCTCCCTTTCTCACCAGGAGGGTTGATGCTATACGTTCAGGGTGCAGATAGAAGGGTCACAATGTTTTGATGGTCTGTGTTAATCCTGTAGCAATCTGATCAAATCAGGCTAAGAAAAAAGGACAAGGGAAAAACAGAATAGGGGTGGCAAAAGGGGAAAAGGCGAATAGAGGGAATAGACACCACAGGGGTTGGTTGCCGCGAGGAGAGAAACAGTGGAGGGGAAATGGCTTTCTCCATCCACTGCTCGATTCCACCCTCCCTCTGTATTTTCCTTCGCTCTCTCCCTGCCACTTGATTCATTATGCTGATATACACAGTATTTGCTTCCTGCACTCCCACCCCTTACTGAATACACACATTGGTGAACGTACATTTTCACACACAAGCACACAGCAAGGTGGTGTTGGCGCCATAAATATAGCGAACGACACAGCCTCAGCAGCAGAGCAAGGTCAGCTGCGGCCCAGGATGACAGTGCCGTGGGCGCTGTACCGAGCTCTTGTTAGAAATGCACACAGATAGCTCATTAGAATGGGCCCCTGAGGCCCGCCAACACACACGTTCACACACAAACATATAGAAACATTGATTCATTTACTATTTAATTGCAAAGTTACACCGCACACTGTTGTGGAGCATGGATCGTACTTTGACGAGATGCAATCTACTCTCTTTAAGGCAGGAGCTTGAAATAGTTTTTAAGGTACAACAAAGTTTTTAAAAGTTGTTTTAAAATCGTTGTTTGTCCTTTTAATGATGTGCTGGAGAAAGTGTGGGACAAGCAATGAGTGTGGCTACCCTTTTCTCACTTGTTGCTGTGCAGAGTTCACCAGCTTATTGAAAGTATGATTCTTTTCTCCCATTCAGATGAAAAATAAATGTGACTGTTTGCAAAAAAGCAACAAAAACACATGGACAGTCATAGTTTGGGGTTTACGGAGCACCAATAAAACTACAGAAGGACACAACTGATATTATTATAACACAAATTAATATATTATATTATGATAGCAGCAGGATGATAAACGTGATGTTACGTCTTATCAAAAGCAGGAATTACACAGTTTTATTAAGTTCACAAAACTGTCCAGATACAGATTAAAAACAGATTTCTTTACATTTTTAGATATTTTGATGGCATTAGCATAACTTAGTGACTGGAAAAATATCTAACTTCTAATATTAATGGACCAATGTCTGACTCATGCCGTTGATCTACTAAAGTAAGGTTGAAAAAGCAAGCCACAATAAATAAATTAAAATATAAATAGGACAAACCTCTTATTGTAAGCAACACATAGAACAGACTTCTCACTCTTTTCCTATAAGAATGAAGCTGATCAATGACCTAAAAGTCTGCTGGATTCTAAGAAAATATTTCGATGGTTTAAATTAAAGTTTTATTATATATTTTAGGATGGAAATTATGAGATTAGCACGTCAAGACATTATTTATTTCTGTGATGCCAAGGAGTTGCAGACCTGTACACCTTTCTCAAATGTATTTTAATTACTGAGTAAATATAGTGAAATTTACTCAGGCTGTCATTTCATAACAGCACTATGCTGCCCTCGTGCATGCACACACGTTGCATGTTGAATCTGCTGCTTTGTAATGTTCTTGAGTTTTTCTACATTAAAAGCAACACGCCCTGCAAAGATGGCACACTTTTAGAAACAGGTGTAAACACACAAAACGGTGCTGTCTGGTGTGTTTTTAAACCTAGTGAGGTTTGTGTGATACCGAAAAGATCTCTAAGAAAAACACTCTAAGAGATGTAGAGTTGAAAAAGTTCAAGCAATATTCAATCAGCCTGAATGTCAAATTTACAGGGTAAAAGGTTTGTGTCTTGTGTGCTTTTGTATTTGTGTGTGTGTGTGTGTGTCAGGTGCTGGAGAGACAGTACAGGTGGGCACTTCCAGGACAGTGCTTGTGTGTGTGTGTTTTTATGTGTGTACACTTGAACATGCTAGCGCTACTTGGCTCATGCTCTGGACACGCCTGAGTGACTCTGTGAGTGTTGCCCTCCTCCCTCCTCTATGAGAGCCTCAGACACATGCTGGGACACACAACTAGTTTTTCTCTCTTTTATCCTTTTTTCTCTTCACATTCTTTCATTTTTCCCCAGATAGCCCATGTCTTCTTTTATCAGGCAGTTTTTTCAACTCAGACACAAAAGGAGTATTGCTGATTATTTTATGTATTACCATCTATCATGTGCTGAGTAACTCCTGTTCTTTTTACTTGCATACACCAGTAACGAACACAATCCCTTCACCGCTATGAGACCACATGAAATGGATAAATGCATTGGATACCGACTGTCCGCTATGCCAACCTCCACCTCCATGCACCTCTTCCTTGGCCCCCCTCCCTTGCCCACTCTGCCTCCTGCCTGGCCGGGGCCAGTGTCAGTCTGGCAGGCCTTGGGGCCCGTCAGGTGACCAGTGAGCTGTGACGGGCAGCAGCTCTGCGTCCCTCTCCCTGCAGTCTGGCACCCGCTGGGGTCTTGTCCGGGAGCCCAGGCTGCCAAAGTGACCTCAGTCCATCTGAGATGAAGGAAAAAAAGGCCACGGTTTACATAATTTGTACTTTGCCCAAACTGGACAGACCAGGTGACTTTTCAGAGAACATTATTTTTTATATATTTTACACAACTATACAAAGTATTTAAAATTATTTTAAATATATTGAATACTGGTGCCAAAATTGACTTAAGTCTTCCTTTTGAATGAAGTCATGAATCTTTAAAAAATTTTAAAGTAAATGTTTTTGTATTAAAAAAAATACTCTTGTCACTTAGCCATTATCATGTATGGTTTTGATGACAAGCTTAGACATTTGTTTGAGATGACCTGATCAAAGGTTCTTTGAATGTTTTGTCTCATGGATTTTGTAAAGCTCTTACTGCTCATAATTTCTCTTTAATAACCACAAATAACAAAAATGTTTATTCTACTCTCTTAATATATTGAGAATTGAGCAGCAAATCTTTTATTGATAGCATTAAACAGTTATTCTTGAAAAGCATCCCAAAGTTACACAGGTGGCCACAACCCTGAAAATCTACAATTACAGCTATATTTACAGTATCAATAAAAACTATTGAAAAAGATTTACAGGATGTAGATAATAAATTATGACAAGCGTATTCATACAGTCAATGTTACAGAGCTCTGCAGTCAGAGCAGAGTTCACTAATGCCTTCAAACAAAACTGAATGATTACAGAGTTGGCATTTTAAGCTATCTTGAACATTTTATATTATTACCAAATTAGCTTGCTTCATTTAGTTACCTGCAAGCTTAAGCGCCTTTATTTCCCTTTAAAGTTAATAAACCTTTTCCTTTAATTGTAGGATTTCCATCAGATTACTACTGATTTGATTAATTCTTTAACAGATAGAAGGGATCTTGATAACCATAACCAACACTGCATTGTCTTGGTAAGCATTTAACATTATATTTCCAGATATAAGATTTTCCATGATAGCCGAATAAAAGCTCAACATGATAAAGCACAGCAATTTTTCTTCCTGGTATTTTCTGATATTCCTGGTATTAAAGAAGACTCTCTTCTTCAAAGTAGCATCTTGAAGAAACAACCTACTTACAAACTCACACTTATTTTCTAAAAGCCTGCAACACCTTTTGTATTTCCTCTACCCAAGTCGCCTTCTTTCAATGACAACTTCCAGAGGAAAGGGTTTTGTAGTTATTGTATTCTACTACGGCTTAAATGTGTTGCATTCACTGGTTAAAAAAATTATAATTTTCGATCAGATGATCATTTCTCAGGATAGGTTAAGTGAAAAATCAAGTGATTTGTAAATTTTTTTTTGTCTCTTATTTTGGAAAAAGCTTTAACAGATTCTGATTTTACATTTGCTAGATTTTATTGAATCAGTTTTACTTTATCTTGCTCTTTCAAAATTGCTTTCACAATAAAGTACTAATCCTAACAGACCTTCTGGTAATCTTATATTTTTAATATCACTCTTTTTTTTGCATCATCCGAAAGAGATGCTCTAAAATGTAAAGTGTAACATCGGAGATTTCAACATTCCACATTAAGATGCTCTTGCAGGAGATGACAGTTCTAATTATTAGTGTGCCAGAAAGATCTAGGTACATCATACAAATAGTTTTCCTGCAACCATCTCTGGTGGCAAAAACATAACGTTGCAGGTTCTCCTGTGACCAAGTGTCGAGATCCGCCTGCTGAGGTGAACCTCCCTCTGAATCCCTGAGAGGGTGATGCAGTGAGGTGACACTTTTTGGGAGGAGAAGTCTTGATGGTGTAGCGTTTGTTTATAAGTCCTAAATGCGCCGAAGGATGTGTGCTGCAGCAGCAGTTTAGTGAGTTTATCTGCCTTTACATCTATTTCAAGTACTTTTCCCTGTGTGTTCCTGGCAGAGAACCAGTCTACTTTCTAATCCCACTGTATTCTTGGATCCAGAAGTGTGTTTTACTTGTGTGTATTTACAGCGTAATGTACTGTGCTTTACTTCCAAGCCCTGCCTCCTCCTCCTCTCCAGGCGCCCCGCCCTACCTCAGCCCCACGGAGATGCGTCAGGGTCAGGGAATATGGGGAGAGGAACACAGGGAGGCCGCACTCCACAACTTGAAAGGAATTCTAATGAACCAGCACAGTCGCGCTGCCTATTCCCACGACAACAGGCCCCAAACAAATAGCTGCATTTGAAGTCCCTTCGTTTCATGACTTTGAAAATGCTGCCTGTATGTGTGTGAGAGAGAGCGTGTGGTTGTTTTTGTTTTGGGGGTACTGAGAGTGTTTGTTGTGTGCACAAATGTCTACCTCCTTTTTTTCCCTGAGAAATCGGCCTGGGATCTGATTGACTTTAATGTCTGCACTAGACAACATAATTATCGTCTGACCAGAGATAGGCTTCTTTAATTGTAATTAGCAGACTCATATTGGTATGGTTCCTCCCTCATACAAGAAG
Organism: Brachyrhaphis roseni; assembly: GCA_903066815.1. NCBI lineage: Eukaryota > Metazoa > Chordata > Actinopteri > Cyprinodontiformes > Poeciliidae > Brachyrhaphis > Brachyrhaphis roseni. The sequence goes on from CAEFZY010072114.1 coordinate 35,977, forward strand.
TAGAAAAATGGAAAAAAAGAAGGAATATGTATGATGTATTTCAAGTCGAATTTGTTTCTACAAGGATAGTCAAAGAATAATCTCTTTTTTTGCACTTAACATTAGCAAAAGTTTTTAATCTAATGTGATGGTAAACAAACATTTTCTCAACAGCTCTGTTTTCCAACAAATATTAAAAATCAAATCTAATAAAAATACTGCTTCTCAACACAAACCACTTCTTGGGAGTTTCCAGTTTTCATTCATTAAATGAAACATCAGAAAATGGGCAAAGCCATTGAAATTTTAACTTGATTCAGATTTGTATTTTACTGATCAAAGCCAGTCACAAGAAAACTGCTAAATTCTGATCTCTGGTTTATTAATTCATATGTCTCTAAAAAAGTTGGAGATTAAAATTAACTTTAAGATTTAGACTATACCATGAATTGCTACAGCTCCAATGTTGGTCTTATTGTGGAACTGTTTTATTTCACAAGGGATTGAAGTTTGTGCTAGTTAGATAGTTGCATACGTTTTCTTATCATAACCCTCTCACTGTACCTGTTGCTCACCTTCCCTCTGCCCATTTTTCAAAACCTGCATGTGTGCATGTTTTTCTCTTTGACAACCTCAGGTTGCATGTACAACGGCTCCTGTGAACCGAGATGTCCTTTATTTCTCAGTCCAGTGCCTCTGCATCAAGTGAGCGTGGTGCAGAGCGGGCGGCTGCCCGGTTTGGTTGGCTGCCTGTCCTGCTTTGGCAGCACCAGCTTGTCTGTCTGCGCTGTTGCTTGTTGTTTCGCCTGCTCTGCTCTGCGCAGACGGCGTGGGTGAGAGTGTCGCTCCACAAAAGCAGCATGACTTGAGCAGTGTAAACAGTAAATAATAAACAAGAGCTCTAATACATTATTGAGAGAATCACTTTAGGCAACTGGGACAGCATGAAATGCACACAACCCCCCCCTATGAGCCCTCCCTCCTGCTCTCACTCTTTTCAAACTCCTGTTTTGGGTTGATGATGCTGCAGTTAGGCTACAGCTCTGAGTTTGTGCTTTGATCCTTTGACATATGTTGTTCTCGCTGCATTTTCAGATCTAAATATTACTGGATTAGCACCAACACAGAGGGTGGTACCAAAAGCAGTGTCTCATGCTAATTAGTCCACTTATATGGATTCAGCGATCCATCGGTTAAACAATGAAAGGTTGAAATCAGCCAATTAACCTTTGATCAGCGCTGATCAGTAATGGACTGTTTAAATACTGAAAATCAAAGTTTATATTTCAATTTATGTAATGATATAAAACATTCACAGTTTTTAGGGGATTAACCAAACAACATGCACATTCACATATTGTGTATGTATTGTTTGAATTTGATAAACAGTTTGCATTTGATGAACATTTCAGATCAAGGACAAGAGTGATTTGATGCATAACTACGGGATGACCTTAAAATTTCCTTCATCTTTTTTGGATTCAAAACTATTGCTTCTATGTGCAGCACTTTTTGAAAGCCTCAAATCAGTATCTAAGACCCCAAAGAAAAACATCAAGTCGTATTGCCCAAGTTTTCAATGTGTGTGTAAAAATAACAAAAATAATAGCAAATCTGAAATTAATTTTGTCCAATGATTAAAAGCAAAGATGTTGAGCAAACCTTTACATTTCAATAAATGGAAATAACAATGAAATATTCAACTTTTTACTTGTCAAATCCTAAAAATTGCTATGAAATTACCAGAAAGATTACAACATTCTATTCTTTTAACTCTCATGCAGCATTAAAAAAATTAAGAGACGGCTTCAAAATATTCAGTATCTCTAATGTTACTCGTTCTTAGCTCAGGCTTAAGAAAATACATATAAACTAGTGATACATATAAACAGTTCTCCAATATTACAACTGAAACATAAAATCATTTTAATCATTTATTTGCAGAAATTGACTGATGGTCAAAAGTGCACTGTTTTCTTTCTCCCTTAATTTTTCAACAAGTAAATAAGAATATTTTAACTTAGGAAGACTCCAGAAATCAATATTTCAAGGAATAACTTTGAATTTTTTTCATATTACTACAGGGTTCAGGTGATTGAGTAAAGTGAATTTCTGAAAAATTTCACACTGACTCTGCGATGGAATAAAAAAAAATTGCTCTGTCTCTAATCTCTAATTTTGCAGTCCCTCCCACCTCTTCTTTTTTTGTTTTTCTTTTTACCGACAACTCAAAAATACATTACCTATATGCGTAAACGTTTTTTTTTTTTTTTTTTTTTTTACTAACAAGCATGCATTTATTTTTTTCTCATTTATTCCTCGAAGCAAGTTGGCTGATATTGCATGACCACGTAACATCACCTGAATGTACCTGCTTTAGAGCTTGTAGTAAATGGAATATCCTCCTCCAGTGGCTTATTGAGCAGAATAATTACATTGCACATATTGAATTCCGCTAATGCTCCAAATGTAGGTCTTATTTAATACCACAACTCCCCGAGGGTTCAGAGCATGATTTGGAGTAGACTTCTTTTCTCTCTATATGTAATCCTCGAGATAGATTTGCACATTAAAAAAAAGCAACAAAAAACACATTCAGCATCATACTAACAGTAAACTTGGCTACATTTACCTGAGCTGCACCTGAAAACAGACTCATTATATCTGTAAAACCAGTTATTTTTCTGCTTTCATCATTTAGCAGAGCTTTATCATGGCGAGGCATTCGTCATTTACGCTTTCGAGGAAAACGATTAACGTGTGCAAATCTGTAAAAAACAAAAAACAAAAGAAAAAACATTCAAACTGATGTGGATTTATGTAAACACGTGCCACACTTAATGATTATGTGTAATGTAAGTCTTAGGGTTATGGCTCCTACAAATCCTTGAATAAAATTAAAAGAGATTAGGGGTGGGGATGTCTAATTTTCATGAACGAACAATCGGCACGTTTAGCTTTGGGGTTTTTAAATCACATGTATGGACTCACAGAATAATACTCACTACAACCTGAAGATGGCAGCCAAAACCCAGTTAGCTGTCATGTGCACTTACAGGCCCATTTTCAAAATATTACTTCACAGGTCAAATGTTTCTTCTGTCAGAATTATGTTTTACCTGCATGTGTTCATATCACTTAAGAAATATAAGTTAGAGTAGGAACAAGACAAATTTAAGGCTTGTTTCTTTGTAAGTGATATGTATTGTCAGCACATTGCAATAAAAGAGAAGCTAAACATGATGGATGACATGAAGAGAACATGGTTTTGTAGTTGCTGCTATGAAAACAGAAGAGAGAAGATTTTTATGATTTGGGAGAAAATGGATGAAGGCTTCCTGCTTCTTTATCATTTTTTCCACAGATAAAAATGCAGAACTTGTTAGAGGGGAATGGCTTAAAAAACGAGAATCACTCAAGGTCTATGTGCATTAAATAGAAAGGCAAAGAATTATGCTAATTCCAATTAAAGTACAAATTTGTTTCCAATTAAAAAATAAAAAAGGGCATTGAAATTTGGCTTTCAAATGGATTTTAAAGTCTAACTTTTAGCAAGTGTTCGCAAAGACAAAACACATCTGCAAACTAATTTCTTTCTTTTTTTACAGCTCGTTTGAAGACCCGGTTATCTGCATCCGCATCCTTCTTTTACTGCCTGCTCATCCCTCTATTCTGAGTTGAGACAATGGAGGAGAAGGAGGAAACAATGGGAGGTCTGGGTGGACCAGTGAGGGGAGCAGGAGCAGCAGAGGGGGTATGTGGCACACACGCACAGACAGAAGGAGGGAAAGGTCATGCAGGTCAGCGATCAGGCTTTTTTAATCTTGCGTGTGAGTCTTTTGGTGGACTTGCGTGGTTGTATGGCACCACACGCATGTATTCACTTCGCAGCGTGGGCAGTCTGGGTCATGCCTGTCCCTTCACAGTCCACTGCGCCATTATTGACGGCTCAAACTGATACCCCAACAATGAGGGTGTGCGTGGTCACATGATGCATGTGCCTGTGAGAACTCATGCTTGTGTGCAAGTTTAAATTTGAGGCTTCAGATTCCTTCCCTTTTTCTTTTTTGGTCTTTCTGGGGTTTTTATTTTCATGGGCAGTGTCTGCCCACACATGGACTGCTGGTATTTTTCACACATGCACACTCAGACACAATAGGAGCGGGAGACGGGGATCCGAGGAATGGGGGGCCCTTCTGGGAGGGGCCTCCTCCTGTTACAAATCAATATATGAGAAGCCATGCAAGTATAACAGAATCATTACTCTCAAAGGGCTTACGAGGTTATGATACACAGTGTATTGTGTGTCCGTGTGAGGTCCTGTGTTTAACTGTGCCTTGACACCTGTTGTCTGGATCCTACGGTTGTGTAATAATGTGTAAGTTAAAAAAAGAGGTTACAAGTGCATCTTAATGAATTAGCAATTATTACAGAAACTTAACACAGAAAAGTTAAACTTGGATATATAAGTTTATTACAGAGTGATACTTTCCTCCGTTTCTCTAGAAATATTGATCATTATGACTTACAAAACCCCAAAATTCAGGTTTTATCAAATTAGAAAAAATAAATAAGCCACATTTTTATTGCATTGTACCATGACTTACACATGGGAAAGTGTGCTTACTTGACACCCTCCACAAAGTGGATAAGCCACAAAAGGTCATAGATAAAGAAGCTGGCTTTTCACTGATTAGTTTATCCAAGTATCTTCGTGGAAAGTTACATGCTAGGAAAAATTGTGGTGAACAAAATATGCAAAACTAACATGGATAACTGCAGTCTTGTGAAAATGATGGATAATCTATTTAAGAGTTTAGGTGAGAGTCTATGAACTTTGGATTTTCCTTTACTTTAAGCCACAACTTGCAGGGGTAGATACAGAGAACACTCCATCTCTACCTTTATGTGTAATAAATGTATATAGCATACCAGTTTCACTACAATAAATAGTGCCTGTTCAGAGAAGGCCTGTTTTGCATAATTCTCTTTTCACGCTTTTGTTCTACAGTTTCTAGAAACAGTCCATGGACTAAAAAAAGCAAACAAAACATTCAGGCTTTTTCTGGCAATAAGTTAATGTTTTTTGGTGGCTGGAAAACCAGCTGATTCAAAACCTTCTGTCACGATCAATAGGCAATGCTTCTTACCTCGCTACCCTAAGAGGAGCTCCGCCCATAGATGAGGATGTTTGATCAGCCGGTTGTACCACTGTGGCTTGTTGCTGATTTATCATTTAGAAATTACTACTGCATCTTTGATGGTTGTGCTGAAGACTCAAGGTCAAATATGTATGGTTGTCCATTTGAACATCAGTTTGCAACCATTTTCACGTGTATAAACATTGAATTTTTGGTGTGACCAGGTTTTAGATAGATAGATCATAGATAGATAATTAAAGGTACACTTTATTTATCCCGAGGGAAATTACATATATCCAAGTAGCACATGAAACATCAGCACAAAAAAATTATAAATTAAAACCCTATGTGCATATATTGATTCTGAGATGTTCTTATAGGTTAAATAGTTATATTTGCATAAAACAGCTCATTCTGAAAGGAGCTCAAATTAGACAGAACTAAACAGGTGAAATCTCATTATCTGAGAGTGATTTTGTAATGAAGATGTTTTGTATAGCCTATACACCTGTCCTGACTTGTTTAAAAGGAAGCATGATAGGTCCCCTTTAATTTTCATTCAGGACCGTAATCTATTATATTTCATAAGTCACCAGGTTCAAATGGGTGAGTGGCAAGGCATTTTGCTCCTTTCGATTTTGTGATTTTGCAGTTTTTCTAATTCTGTGGTACTGAATCTTTTCAGATACAAAAAGGACTGACTGCGAGTCACTTTTTAACCACCTCATAGACGTTTCCTTTTTTATCACTCAGATAAGTCAGATTGCCCCTTCAAGTCACCAACCATTCTCTTCAAATGAAGCAGATAAGTCATGTACTTCATTTTACCCTCTACACACTCATCTGGAGGCAGTTCTCAAGGCTAACTGAGAAGCCCCTCAGGATCCAAGAAATAAATTAAATGAATAATTAAATAAAAACAACAGCAAACAAACATATTATGTCATAAATTATTCAAAATAAGATGATCAGAAAAAAGCATTTATATATTAAAAAGGATAAAATGAACTTGATTCAGAGTTTTCCATCTGACATCCACTCCTGCTGATTTTCCATTAGAAAAATGATGAGCCAATCATATTTTCGGTAGTCAGTAGTCACTAGGCAGATTTTCTCTTCTCAGCAGATATCCTGTCATGTAGCAAAAGGGCCACAACTCAATAAATTATTAGTGCTTAAAGTTATTAAATAAATATTTGACAATTTAAATTAAAATAAAATACCGTATTTTCCGAACTATAAGTCGCAGTTTTTTCCATAGTTTGGCCGGGGGTGCGACTTATACTCCGGAGCGACTTATTTGTGGAAATTTACACATCATTATATCATATCACATGTTATTCTCACACTAAACCGTAAGAGGGCGCTCTAGGCCTGTGTTATTTTACCTTCGGAGAGGTAGAAGAAGTTAGCCGAGCTGTTTAAAAGCGACACAGAAGAAGATGATTTGATTTGCGTTTAGTGATTGGAGTGGCACGGATGGTTCAGTAAACTTGTTAGCATGTTATTTATGCTATAGTTATCTGAATAACTCTTAATATGTTATGTTAACATACCAGGCACGTTC
>CAEFZY010072118.1:0-17957 GCA_903066815.1 Brachyrhaphis roseni
CCCTTCTGAAGCTGCTACCCCCGCGACCCGACCCCGGATAAGCGGAAGACGATGGATGGATGGATGGATGGATGGATGGATGGATGGATAATAATAATAATAAAAATAATAATAATAATGAGATGCGTTAAAAAGCATCCATCATTTTACAACAAACAAACAAAGAAAAAAAACACTAAAATTTGTGGTTTGATTGTGACAAAATGTAAAAATGTTGACGGGATATGAGTAGTAAGGCTGATTTTCTTACTTGAGGAGGTATTTAGCCAGCCTTTGAGAGGGCAGGAAGGCAGACAAACAGGAGGAGAAAAGAAGCCAGCCCCGCTCTGAGTTCAGCACGTTGGGATTCCTCCACACCTACAGGACAAGCATGAACTTCTTAAAAAAAGAAAATCAGATGGCATATCAATGTAAAAACTGTCAGCTTAAAACCTGGTTGGCTATCTGAGCCAGGATCTCATCTCTGAGGCTGGGGTTGGCCAGGCCCCTTTGGATGATGTAGTTCCCAAACAAGTTTTCTTGAGCTCCATTCAGGTTGGGATCGCCCATGAACCGCAGGATCTGTCAACAGCACCGATGGATGTTTATGAAAAATAGTGCAAGTCACTCGTGTGATATCCCAATCTTGACTAAATTTTTATCTATAAGCTGAGTGTCGATGCTAAAATTTCACCAACAAATGCAACACAAACCAGAATGAAGATGTTGAGAGATCCCTGCTTAAGCTCCTGATCCAGACGAATCAGGGAGTTCTCTAGTGGAGCCGTGAGCATTCCAAACAGAGGCTCCTACATCAGAAACAAACACAAGGATTTTAACAGCTTCTCCATGGATCAACTGGGTTTCCTATTTAAACAGAGATATGGTCTTAGCTGCTGATGTTTTCGGTGTTTTCTTTAAACAGAACTAAGCACTTGTGTTTCTCTTGGTGTTATAAAACCAAGATAGACTGGATTTAATGGAAGGGGATAGATGTAAATTTGGGGGAAAAGATAGTATGTTGAGGTTAATCTAAGCAACAGATTTATTGGCCATGATTTCTTTAATTTTGGGCGATCAGTGATCAGGCTGTACTTATATATGAAGCCGATATCATACATGGATCTTATTGACCTCAGCAAATGTCTAAAAATCAACCACTGTTCTCTTTTTGCTCTGCTGTGAGAGAGTCTGACTGATAGACCCACCCACCAGGTCATGTCTGCTCATTCACAATAGTCACCCCACTGTTGCCAGCTCAGCAACAGTGGGGTGACTGTTGCTGAGCAACAGTCACAGTCACTGCAGAAATATAACAGAAATATAACTTTCCTGTTATATTTTGCGACATTTCAGACAAAAAAAATGTGTGTCGGGCAAAATCGGAATCGTCAGGTCAAGCATCTGTAATTGGCGATCAGCCAGAAAACTGCAATCAGTGTACCCCAAAAACAAGTGGAATATGGCTCAGTGATGTTGGAAGCTGGCATGTGCTGTGAAAATTCCAACTTCACAGAGAATAAAATATCGCTCAAAGTTCATATTATTCACAAGATGAAGGAACTGAGGGACATTTTTTTCTACACTATTTTCTATTTTCACACTTTTACGGATGTGAAAGATATTTTGTTCTGTTTCATACAAAACCAGTCATGTAGGCTTCACTGAACTGTATTTATTTAGGTTTTAATATGTTGAAGCTAGCCTGGTAAAAACCAGGCCCTTATCTTACTTTGCTTATTCCAGAGGGTCTGGGCTCTCAGCTGCCGAGAAACAATTGTTTTCTGGAGCCGTGGCCTCTGTTGATGTTTTAAATCTTACCCTATAGCTAATATTTGGCTGTGACATATGTAATGTGCTATGAAGCTTACTGGAAGTTACTTGTGCTATAAACAACAATCCTCCAATGCAAAGAGAGAAACACTGAGCTGAATGAGGCAGCTGCTAATGTTAGTTCAATATTATATATACAAGTATGCCAACATAGATTGAATGGCTTCCTTCACTTCCTCAGCTGCCATCGCTAAAGCGGTGCAGAAAATCAACATCATCGTTCACAACTTCTCCTTCTGTTCACTGATTGGCCCGGTCGACTGGAGACAATCCAAGTAAAGGGGAGAAAACCCAGATTGTTAATGATGCAAGATTTTAATTGAGACCAGGCTAAGTTAAAACCATTCCTTGCGAAACTAAAAGTCACATTGTTTCCCAAAGAAACTGGGTTTATTTCAAATTACTTTAAAATAAAAATAAAAAACTGTCTTGGTTGTTTTGAAACTCTCAGAAAGTCACTTAAGAAGAATTTGTCCTGTGTGCAAGTACACACTATTACTGATGCACACACTGTCGCTGATGTAGAAGTGTTTGTTCTAGTGTCATTACCCTGAACATGATCCGGATGTAGTGTGTCATGAGGTAGTTATTGATATCGAGGGGCAGGGTCAGCTGAGGGTCCACCTGAACCTTTGGAGCCTGGACCACTGCCAAGCAGTCAGAATGCAGCTCCTCACCCCCTAACAGAGGAACACACACACACCCATGCACCCCCACACACATACGCACAGGAATGTTTATGCAACAGTATGAAATTAGTCAGTGCCACAAATAAATCTCAGTGTTTGCAGCTTGGCTCAGCAACATTTACAGTGTTATTATGAGGTTTGTATGTGCACACCTGAAGCAGCCTGCAGCAGGCCAGCCAACTCTGCAGGGATAGGCAATGTTGTCACATTCACCACTTCACGATTGATCCGATCCTGCACACAAAAAGAGTTAACCATTGCAGCAGCACATTTAATGCAAGTGGCTAATCTCTCGGGTGAATTTATTTTTGTGCTTTTACTCACTTCCTCCGCCTTCCTTGCAGGCTGCACCACTGTCTGACAATAAGACAACAGCAACACACTTCACACATTTGCTCATTTTTAATTGCTTCCTCTGAATCAGAAAGATACTGAATCTGTGTGCATACCCTCATGTAGCGCTGACAGTTTACAATTAGCAAAACGACCGAACGCAGCCTGATGAGATATTTCCTCCTCAGAGCAATTTTTTTTCTGTTGGGAAAAGTGTTGCCATTATTAATGGATGAATTATGAAAATACAGAAGAAGTAAAAAAAGTAAAAATGATTTGGATAAATTATAAGCATCATAAAACTAAACCCCCTTTAAGAGACATTGTCATGTTTGTTTTAGTTTAGTTGAGTGCTGCACCATCAGTGACGGTCACTGCACTTGGATTAGTGCAGAATGTTGATGGCACTGCTATGGTTTCAGTGCACGTTTTTCACAAAGTGTCATTCGTCTAATTTATCATAGTTGAAAAGCCATTTCTGAAATATCAAAGAATCAAACAGTTTAATCTTCACTTTATTGCCGTTTTACTGCCTTCTTACACACTTGACTAAAATGCAAATTTGTGCCACACGCATTTGTTGTTGCAGGACTGGGAAAGCTATCACCTTTGATGGATGAGCATAGCCTGGACTCCCCAGCCTTATCTCCTCATATCAAGGACAATGAAAGAGGTTTTCCATGAGAAGGTTGGTCATGTTCAGGTCAGTGAAACCAAACTCTTACGACTAAAATCCTGAACTGATGGGTGAAACTTCAGACTCAACTAGGATGACATCATTAAAACCAGTCGGTGTCCAATGCGACAGTATGGCAGTCGTGTTTAATTTATTCCAAAGTCTTGCTCAGAAGCTCCCTGTATGTTCAGCCCTTAGAAAAATACTTTGTCACATTATGTCATGTTACAAATATACAAACTTCAATGTGTTTTATTGGGCTTGAATATTATAGACCAACACAAATGTGTGCATAATTATGAAGTGGAAAGAAAATTATGCAATGTAATCATGTATTTATTTTACAAATACGTAAAAAAATATTGTAAAGTTTGCAACAAAAAACTGTAAATAATATTGTATTTTGTTGTGCAAAACACATTTTTGTACTTTGCACAGAGAAAAGTATCAATTGCAATGAGTTATACAATTACCTGACCAGGTAACCTCTGCAGCGGGCTTCAAAACTTGTTATTCCTCGCCTGAATTTGAGAAATTTCTGCCGAGCAAAACACATGCGAGTGTATCTCTGCAGCACCATGGCAGCTATGTCCAACACACGGTCACGCTTCCCTTCCAGCAGCTGATAAAGCTCCTCTTTCAGGAAAATCTAACAGACACACATCAAATGTAAATTTATTGATATCTCCATGTGACACATGCAACAGCCAAGCTTGTATTTTATGCATATGTGTGTGTATGTATGTGTGTGACCCATAGAGCTCACCTTGCTGACCCCCACCTGATAAGAGCCTTCCTTGACCGGACAGAGTTTGTGAAGCATTTTAACACAATTTTCTCCGTCTGCTGGCAGAGGATCCTTCAGACAGAGCAGAGCTTTATACCTGTGGTCACACGTAACATGGGTTTGACGAGGAAATATGAATTCCCGAGTAAACAAGGAACAGGAAACCCAAAGCTGCAGCCTGCATGTCTGATCTGTGCAAATCTTAGTTTGGCTGCTAATCTGAGAGCTCTTGTTTGGGGCTAATTGGTGTTCTGTGAATTCAGAGTGTTTGGCTGCTTGCTTGGTTTTACTAGCTTCTGCGTGAGTGCTGCTGTAAGTCAAATCACTTTGGCAGCAAACGGTGAGAGGTGCTGGGAGATCAATTGGTTTCATCTGCTTTCCTACTGAGGTAGCTGACAAATGCCAGATGGCTCTTTCAACATGAAGAGATCAGTTTGCGTGAAATGTATTATCTCCAGAGAAAGGCAATAATTACAACGATTTTGAAAGAGTGGTGAGAGCCACAGGAACATTGTCTGTCAAGACAGGAAGGTGAAAAGGGAGGTTGACAAATACTACGGTAGTTTAACTTAATATTTTCAATTCCATCGGAATTAAAAGTATTCTGTTGGATGCCGTAATGTGATAAAGTGTCAGTCTCCTCACAGGTTTCTTCTGTTTTTACTTAGTTTTCCTATTTCAGATCATGAAACAAGCTTATAGCTATGACCTGCAGAAATGCAATATACAGTGTTTAATGAATATTTCATTTTCAAGGGGAAAACCAATCCACAGCAGATTTGAAGGTTTAATCCTTTATGGCCCTATCTTCTTTTCAGAATTGCCTTAATTTTGGAGAAATTGTGGCTTAATGTGAAAAGACGTTTTGCTCTCAGTAAGTTGATGATTCTAGTTTCCTACTGTCACATTTTGATGTGACTTTGGGAAAAGACACCTAATCCCAAGTGGCTTCCTGATCTGCACATCAATGAATAAAGGTGTTTGTGAGTGATGTTTGAGGAGTACATTTCTAGTGTAAAAACACTAATGAGTGATTGCCATGAATGAAAAGTGTTTCATATTAAGTTAAGGTCAGGTTAAGGTCACACTACATCATTTCAGATAGATTTAAATCTTGACTTAAGCTACATCTAGATGTAGATAAATCTATAACCTTCACTTGAGATTTTTTTTTTTGTCACACTGTATATTCAAGTAAGTTGGGGAAATTATTTTTTATTTTAGGATACAATATTGGGCACATTAATTACTTTATCAAGCCACTTATTTATTTCTATTTTATTGTCAATTTTGGCAGGATCCGTCCTCCATACATAATAAAATTCAGTAGGGAATACATTTTTAGTGTGTGACTGGTAGCTGACGCAGAGCCACAGAGACCCCAGGCTCAATTCAAACACCTCTTCTATGTAAATATAACTGATTCGACCTAAGCTGCCTTTTAATATGGTCACTGTCCAGATCTTCAACAACCAACCTTGACAGGAAGCTGTGAAAGGGCAGTCTTGCTGGATAGCCTTCCTTCCTTATACATATTGTCTCCATAATGCCACAGTAAAGCAGCTGTGCATTGACCATATCCATGTCAAACAATCCTGGCTTCTGCATACACAGGTGAACTGTGTATCAATATAAACTGAGTAAAAAAAACAACACTGCAAACCGGCACACATCATTCAACTCGCAAATGTACCTTATGACGGTTCGGCTTGATGCATCGCACAAAGTAAGGGTTACACCTGTCACAGACGGATGATAGTTGATGCACAGATGAGTAACTTATGGCTTTATTTTAACCTTTTTGTCTAAAATGGTGTGTCTGTTTTTCAGTGCAGATTTAGAGAGAATAAACTTTTTCTGCAGAGAGCCACGAGTTATGTGTCAGTTTACTTATTAAAAGAAGATAAAATTAACGTAAGACTGAAAGTAGTCCTAAAATTTCCAATCTCAATTTATGTGAGATGTCAAGTTTTATGGCTTTGGACTTAATCAGCAGCTGGAATTGTTCACTTGTGGAACCAAGTGAAACAAAACATTCAGAATTTATTACATTAAAGAAGGTTATTTTACAACAGATATAAAAGATTAGAACAATGGAAGAAATGCTCCTCCCATCACTCTTCTTTTACACCCTAGACTTTGGACATATTTATAAACCCTTTGTCTTACACTGTCTCATAACTGTTGATGGTGTTCAGCATGACTTATCATGGGTTTCATTTTCCCAATGACAAGAGTTCAGTCATATTTGCCATTTCAGCTGTATGCAATTAATGTGAGAAGGCATCCAGATGGCCTTTATGCTTTCAAGCATGAATGTCTGGTAGCCAAAAGCGGGAAGTCTGCAGTAACTACAAACCTCTCCATTTTGTCCAGCAGTTCCTGCAGGCTGCTCTGGAACTTTGCGCTGACTGTGTTGGTCTGATGACGTCGGGCTGCACTGTTGCGACGTAAATTGGAGCGCTGCTGCGTCAAAGACTCAGAATGCTTCAAGAAAAGGCTGGATACCATCTGAACACAAACACAGAGGATGTACAGTCAGCCTAACAGACAGGGCTTAGATACTAGGATCTTCTCAAGAGAGGAGGATGATATTTGTTAAAGATACCTAAACATTAAACATTAACTATCTGAATGCAGAGCTGAGATTTTTTACATAGAGAGTAGCTATTGTAATTACAGTTTGCAGCCTGTGGTTCCTGATCACAGCTCACATTGCAACCGACTGAGCACAACACACCCACCACACTTTAAAACGTTTCCATAGCCTTTGACGTTTTTCACATTTTGTAACATTACACTCAGAAAGTTATTGTTGGGAATGGTGCTCTTGTAGTTGGGCTCTGGAGCCTTCATTGAGCAGCTGGATTAAATGACAGACTATTTACTCAACCAATGTCTAGAGGTCATTGGTGGACAGTGTTTTATTGAGTATCAGTGGAAGAAAAACTAAATAGAAATGAATGCTAGACTTCTGAAGTATTTTTTTATTGTGAACGTTTTTAAAAAGCCCTATTATTGTCTTTGCATTTTATAAATATATGCAGCATTCACATACTTGCAACTTTGTGCTAGTCCACTGCATCAAATTTGACAAAATACGTTGAAGTTTGCGGTTTTAATGTAACAAAAATTAAAAAGGCTTAAAGGGTTAAAACAATATTTTCACTCAGTTCAAATAAAAGCATTTTGTGATTACTTTCAAGTGTTTCTTCCAGAATGCCACCCAAAATGTTAACCAATTGAACTTGTAGTTGAAAGCTACATGGGATCTTATTTCTTAAAGATTTTAAAGAAGAGATGCACTGCTTGAAAATAACTAAATCTGGCTTAGTCATGAGATGAAGATAGAACTGGCATGCTCTTACTCTGTTCCTGCTTTGTATGAAGAGGTCTACAACATCCTGCCGGACCAAGTCAAAGTTTTTGTCCAAGAATTTATGAACCTGTAAAGCACATTGTTGAAGCTCAGACAGAAAAGTAAAACCATGAACAAAGTTAAACAGACAGAAATGTACCTGGTAGGTGACTTTCCCTGCATAGTGTTTCAGGGTAAACTCTGGCAATGGCATCTTGGGCCTGGCATACAGTGGATCATTACCATGGTGATAGTGGCACTTCTGAAGGAAGGTATGGTCTGTTGCCTAGTGATAATTGTGGATGGTTAATGGTTGTATCTATAGCAGACATACATATTTGGAAAATTGATTCAGTCTGTCCCTGATGTAATGCTGCTCTTAATTCACACTGACCTCCAGAGACTCTGTAATACATTTATCTCAATATGAGCTCAATCATTTTATCATGTTGAAGTGATGATAGCGGCAGGTAGATAATTAAGTCAGCATGTTTAATAGTTTCATATTGATCTGATCTGGCTATGATACAATCCCTTGAATCATTGAATATTCAACAAAGAAAGCTTTTAAAACTTAATTTCTTCTAAAAATTTAGCATTAACTATTTCAATCAGCAGTTCATTCTTTTATATTCACTATTCATCACTTTCTGGAGGCACAGATTCTGTTGAAGATAGTCTTTGTACCCTAGTGGTGTACAGCCCACATGGAAACATAAACAAAAACAAAGTATCACTTTTTCTAATGATGGGGTCAATTTAGGAAAAGTCATAAAATTTGAAGTTGGAAAAAGATAGTTTAAGGTATTTTTTTTTCTACAGCTAAACATGGTAGTGGGTCACTTTTGACCCTCAAGACAACACGAGGGTGAACAGGCTCATGATTTATTAAGAGCTAACTTTTTACTCTTCATGTGTTTATTCAGTGTACTCTCATCCACATTTTAAATGTCAAAATAGGAAACAGGTTTGGTACCTGGGGGAAGCCACACTGGTCGTCCAATATGCGCAGGATCCCATGAGGCTTTGCAGCAATGAGGTCAAGACATGCCTGGTTGTTGCTGAACGGCTGCGGCTGCCACTGGATCTGCTCCCGCATGTATTCTTCCTGCAGAACACAATTCAGCACACAACAACAAAATTCATGAGGTTAATAAAACCAATAAACCATCACAAAAAATGCATAAAGTTTATCAGGTAAGAAAATGTTTTATTTAACAGGTTTTATCTTTGTGGGTCCATATGATATCCATCAATTGCATTTAATCAAAAATCCCCCTGTCCTATCTATCCAGAGGATGGTTTCACCACAATAATTCATCTCAATAGGACTTGGGGGTTTTGTGTCCAAATGAATTAAACACCATCTGAATTCTGATTAGAATTGTAACTATTACTAATTTAATCTACTTTATGCATTTCTCCAGATAACTATTATGGTTATCTGGAGAAATGGGAGGGTTGACTTCCATGGATGAAAAATGCTGGTTGTTTTTACAGTGATGTTGTAGTTAATGCTAATGCTCTCAGAAGGCAGAAGCTTCTGATAACTTCTTTCTTACAACAGAAATCACCATATAAATCTTCACATTATGATCTGAAAATTATCTTGGGACTTTGTTACCAATACTTTTGTTTTGGCTGGAAAATATGGTTTGAACTGAAGCCCAACCTCCACTTTCCAACTGTAACCTCATAGCTCATTGGTGGCTTTCCATTGCAGCCTCATTCATCTATTTCCTCATGGCTTATAAATGTGGCTCAGAGGCAGAGCAGTTGTCTTACCATTGGAAGGCTTAAGATTAGATTTCAGCTTCCTCTGGTCACATGAGTGGTAAGCCCAAATTACGGACCAGTCTCTGTTCAAGTGTATAAATGTGCACACTTTTATGGACGCAAAAAGATAAATCTGGCTGTCATGTAAAACTCTTTGAGTGTTTTACATGACAGCGTGACTAAAAAGGTACCATACACAGTTGAACCCTGAAACTGACATGCATCAGATGAAGACACAAACACCTTCCTGTCACTGTCTCAAGTTAAGTCAGACCAAGCGTGTTCTGTTTCAGGTCAGTTAAAAATTTCAAGATTATTTTCAATATATCACAGAATTATTGCTTTTATGTCTTCTAAATCAGAAGTTTACATACTAAATGGTTTCCATTTCTTTAAAAAATGAGGTAAAGCACAGATGATGTCTCAAGATTTTGGAAATGTTTGATAGGTTCACTGACATATCTGAAATAATTCTAGAAACACCTGTGGATGTATTTAAGGCCACTGCTTGAACATGCTGCTTTCTTGTCTGAATCTAGAGAAATCAGATTAGATTCCAGAGATCTCAGGAAAAGAATCATGGAGCTGCACAAGACTGGAAACAATTTATGGAAGCTTGTAGATCCCAGGTTCAACACACCTACTGGAAGCTACAGCTTAAAAGAAAGCATAAGAAAAAGGATAACTGCTCTGACCAGACAGCCTGATCTATGTCTCTAGTGACAAAGTGACACAGTGTTCTGTCTTTCAATTCACAAAACACCAATTTGTCTCCAACAGCTGCTCTTAGATTCACAGCTAAGCTCAGATTTGCAGAGCTCAGAGGCTCTGTCTGCAGATTTGAATTTTTTAACTCATGTTTACTTCATAGTTCACATTATCTCATCATACCCAGGTTATGTGTGACCACAGGTATAAAGCTCTGCTCTGCCTGAATGATCCTCCACCAGCAGACAGAGATAATTGCATAATCATGTTTCACAAACTATGTCCAGTCAAGAAAAGTTCATATCAGGCAGGGGTCAGCAAGGTGAGCTTTCAAAGCAATACATAAACACCACACATGTATGCATGAAATACAGGCTGGAATGAGTTTTGCACAACATTTATAGAGCTTAACATTTATGTTTGCATGTGTGACTATTAGATTATCTGAAAGAATAGCTGCATCAACTGTTAGAGTGAAAGCATGACTGTGTGTGTTATGGATATAGCTTTGTCATGATCTTGGGTTGTTTGGGGTTTTAAGTTTATTTCTGCTTGCACATTTCCATGCGCTAGTTCTTACTTTTTAGTTCAGTCTTTGCTTAGTTATTCCTGCCTTTCCTTTATCAGAGTTTTACCTTGATTATTGTTTACTTCATCTTCAGCTCTTCTCATGTTCCATCTCACAGGTGTCACACTCCAGTCCTCAAGGGCCACTGCCCTGCAACTTTTAGATGTGCCTCTGCTGCACCAAACCGTAATAGAATAATTAGGTCATTAGCAGGACTCTGGAGAACTGATCTACATAATAAGGAGGTAATTACACTATTTCATTCCAGCGTTTTGTACCTGTGGCACATCTAAAAACTGCAGTACAGTGACCCTTGAGGACTGGAGTTTGACACCCCTGTTCTATCTCCTTCCAGCCTGTGTGTCTGGTCTCTCCTCACAGCTGTACCTTGTTTCCAATCAGCCATCGGTCACTTGTCAGTAATCAAGCTCTCCTTAAGACCTTCATGTCATTTCACGTACTCCTGGTGTGCTGCAAACTATGCAGCAACTTCATTAAAGCCTTAGCCAGGACCAGTGTCTACTATTTGGATGTGCTATGCACCTAGTGATTTTTGTTGCTTACTCAAGGCCTCTTAGCATACCCTGCCTGACTTTCCTAGCTAACAACAATTGGGGATCAGTGAGCCTGTCAGAGGAAACATGATCCAAAAACCCAAATCCTCAAGTCTTTCAGGGGCAGGTCCAGTCAAATATCAATTCTTTGTGTAGCAAGTACAACTCAGGACTCAAGTCTCTCTAACTGACAGAGCCAAGACAAATCTTCTTCCTCAAGACAAGCCTCCAGTCTTTAAGAGGCAAGTCCTGATTTCAGATGAAGACTCTTCGTGAGACTTGAATCTCAAACTCCACTGTAAGTTAAGATTTTTGTTTTTGACTTAAATGTGATGAAGTGGAAACCCGAGAGTTGACATAAAGCCCTGGCTTCTCAGACACTTTATTCATTTATACAATTAAAATTGCTTAATGCATTTGCTTCATTAAACAAAACCTTCCACCAATACTGTTTCTGCTGAAATTAGCAGAGAAAGTGGGCTTGTGGAAGTTGAAAGAAGAAATGTTAAGCCAAAAAAAACTATCTACCTCATATCAACATCTGAAATCTGTATTTAATAGTTAGAAAATAATCTGAAACACGTGACAGTGGATACAAAGCTTTCAACTAGAATCACTTTGTTTTAAAATATGACTTTCCATCAACCAACTGTTCTGTATTGTTAATGATATAAAAGAAAATTAGGTTGATGAGGTAAAATTTAAGCCCTGAATGATTTGGCAGACTTGAAAGGATTTACAAGCAAAACCCGTCCCTGTGGATATGATCAGGTATAAAGCTGAAAATGAATGAAAAAACATCTGTTGACCTTCACAACGTTTGAAAAAATTGTTGCTTAAACTAAAGCAGCAGTTTAAGCAAAGACTTATCTAGACTTACTAAAAGTAAGTCTGACTTACATATATTTAGATAGATAAATATATGTGTGAGAATTAATTTTTCCAGTTCTGTGTATGACTTCTTGATCTAGAAGTCTTAACTTGTGGTCTCCCTGACCTGCTCTTCCTGGAAGACGACTCTGTTGAAGTAGAATTGCAAAGTTTCATTTGCGTAGTTGATGCATAGCTGCTCAAAACTGTTCACCTGTAGCTCCTGAAGAGCAAAAGAGAAGACAGTGGGAGGTGCATGGGTAAGTTAAGAGAGGCTAGCTTTAATCCATCACCACAGGAAAATCTACAGAAGAGATTGCTTCATAGCGTGACCTCAAAACCGTAGATGTCCAGCACAGAGATGGAGAGGGCTTCGGTGCGAGGGTAGACCCGTCCATTGATGCGCTCTGTCAGCCAACTAAAGAGCAGCAAGTACAGGACCTTGGCAACAGCATCTCTGTAAAAAAAAACCCCACACAATAAGGTTTCTATGGAAACAGAAAACTGGGTTGCTATGGTAACAGAAGACATCTGAAAAATCTCCCCCCAGCTCTGAGGTCCTTTGTCCTCACATGCCTCAACCAAAGATTGGAAGAGAATATCAAAGACTCTCCACTCCCCCTCTGTATAAAGTCTCCTGCTGTAGTTTTTTATAGTAGGGTTAAAACGAGAACATTAAAAAAAGCTTCAAATAAGACTGTCAAGCATGGTTCAGTTGCAAGTTCTTCCAAAAACAAAATGCTATAACCTCAGTTCTTTTACTAAAAATTTACTTCAGGCACTCACCTGGCATCTAAAGCGCTATCCACTGTCAATGGAGTGTAGATCTTTTCCCTCCCTGTATCCTGAGGGACAGAGGGGAAGAGAGTTCAAAGACACAAATTGGATAACTAGCACTGCCCTCATGCCAGTATGATAACAGTCTGGAAACATTCTATTAAGGTTGAGTGTGAGGTCGGCCGTGTGCTTACAGTCATTTTATAAGTGACAGCTTTCTGCAGACTCTCTGGTGAAACCTGCAGCAGCTCAGCTACCACTCTGATCTCCTGTGCACTGACCACCGCCGCAGCCTCCTGGCCCTCAACCTGGACGCAGGCACATGCATGCAGCCATGCTGTCACCATCTGCTGCGTCTTTGAAACTGAATAGACTTGTATATTGCATTACCTTGCAAAGGTATCCATACTCCTGAAACTTTTCACATTGTGCCACATTAGACTGTGACATCACAAACATAGAGTGACCATATTTTCATTTGGGAAAACCAGGACACCTTGGAGCGGGGGTGCGGGTTTCTGAAAAGGAGGAAAATTTCCTTTCTCCCCCCACCCCAGGAGTACACTTTCCTTTCACCACCCCCCCCGGTGGACACACAGAAAAGAGGACGTCTGGTCACCCTAATGTTGCTGGCGTACTGACAGCGACGCTATCTATCTTCTGATTAAGAACAGGGCTGCCCGCACTGACGCGGCTCAGGGATTACGTCACACGCAGCGCCGTGCGCAGTGCCCTAGTGCCTGTAAATTTAATGGTCCAATGAAGGTAATTTAAAAAACAGGACATTTCCTCACTTTCTAAAAAAAACCCGGGACAGGACGTGAAATACGGACATGTCCCGGGAAATACGGACGTTTGGTCACCCTAACAAACATCAATGCATTTACTTAATAATACACAAATGCTGGAAAGATCTACAGCTCAGGAGAGTGCGTTACAGTGACATTTTTTAAAATGGGCCTCGGTGGCGGCTTCCCACGTCAGCATTAGAAAACGGAGCGGTGCAAAAGAGCCAGACAAAAATTATTTGCCAGTCACAGCTTGAAAACGTTTTCCATTTCTTTTAAATATGTACGGCCACTGAGAAGAAGCTTGCTGCTGAAGATGGGTGACTACTTAAATATTGTGTGGGACTGTAATTTCCTGTACTGTGATTGTTTGGGGGTAGGGGTATTGTGTAAAATTGACCTTTTGAGCTCATGGGGATTCAGGGTGCCTTAATGCCTGAGAGAACTGCCCGTTTCCCCAAAGCTCCATCTTGGAGCTTCAGCCCTCAGCCAAGTTCCAGCCCGACGTAGCCCTCCCCCCCCTCGCTCTTCTGCCTTACAACTCCACCAGAAAGCAGTAACTAGCAAACTCCAGGTGGAACTACACATCTACTGAGCTCATCATGCAAACTAAGAACAGTTGTAAACAGCATTAAAGGACAGTATAGAGAAGCAATGTTGTGATGACGTACTGAAAGGGAATTGCTGGAGGTTCTTAAACAGACAGAACAATCTCAAGGTGAAGATAAATTTCTAAGACAAAATATTTTCATTGTCATGAAAATGCTGTATTTTGATTTATACAACATTATAACAACTGAAGGTGACATTGTCTCTTTATTGTGATATTCCCCCTTTTAAGGTTGTGCTGAAAATTTTAACTTTTCCTTGAAAGTTTGTGTTCATAGATGTTTTCCTTTTAGTATGACAGAGACTAGGCTATAAAAAAATCTGCCGGAAGACAATGTTCATAAAGTCCCAGCCATAAAATCTGCAGTTGTGATAGCAGGCAAAAGCAGCTCTATAATGTAGAAATCAGGGGGATGAATACAAATGATGGTCAAACATCTTGAATCGGTATTTGTTAAAAAAACAAAAAGTGTTATTTTCCAATCACTTCAGTTATGTACTATTTTATGTACTTTGTGTTGAGCTAGCAGATGCAATTCCAATAAACACATTGAAAGTTATGGTTATAATGTAGACAAATTGTTGAAAAGTTCAAGTGGTATGCATCCTTCTGCAAGGTGTGTATGTGTCAGGTTGACTGAGTGAGACCTGATGTGACTGGAAGTAGACATTCCCCAGATGAAGCACTGAGGACAGAAGTCTGTAGATACCATTTTGCTCTTCTGGGGTGAAGCACAGGATGTCCATAGCACTCAGCAAACGCCTGAAATCTTCCCCATCATCCTTACCCTCAATGGTACAGTTTCCTCCCTACACACACATGAACACACACAGCTGTCATCTCATTAGCATCACTGACAATGTACTTAACCTCATCTAATTTCATTCTGATTTTAGAACAACTCATCAACAGCTCTCTGCTTATTTTTGATAACTTCTGAAGTTTAGTTCTGCTACACTGAACATAAGAAGACCCACTTCAGTGCGTCACAACACATTAATGCTTATTAACAACAGAATGTAAGACATTTTCCATTATCAAACTAAGTGCACCCACTTTAATTTCTGAGATTTTCAGTGCATAATGAAAACTTGTGTTTTACCAGCTAAATTTTTTGTATCATACTTTAATTAGAGAAAAACAGAGAAGAGTCAACATTAGATGAAGACACTTTGAAAAAGCATAAGGTAAAAAAATTAAAACAATCTGTGACTTGATTACTAGAAATAACTAGAGATATTATTCCATAGAGTGGATACAAGAAGATATGCAGCAAATGGCCTGAGACCGGGGGCTCAAACTCTGATCAACTGCATCAAGAATTATAACCTCTGCATGTGGAGCCCAGCATACCGAGTCCGTTTCTATCTCTAAACAGCATTTATCTCCACACGTATGCTCTCAGAGAGGCACATCATGGAAAGGGAAGTGAACTGGAAGATAGAAATCCATGCTCCCTCCTCCTGAAAATCTGCGACTTGCTCACTGCCTTATTTATCAATACCTGCTTTAATGACTATGGCACCCTGTCACTGATTGGCCAGAAAACTGGCCTTAAGTAAAATCACAGAAAGAAGATATTGTCAAAGACAAAAATAGAACAAAATAAATCATACACCACACAGATGAGATGAGTATCACTATGAAAGCAACCTGGGCTGGGCCACTGGCTGATCGCCTCCATGCCAAACTGCAATGATGCAGCATCTCAAAAAGGAGCCCAGACCATTTATTCAGAGAAGATACTGTTCAGTACATCAGCATGGTTTTCAGTGGGTTGTGAAAATACTCAAATTTTTAAGAATCTTTCATAATATTACTTTTTTTTTATTTTCTTGGGGTGTAAGTTAAAAAATACTATTTCTAAAAATATTGCTTAGTGTAAAATAAATATCTAATTTACAAATTTCACTCAAACTGAATTACACAAATGAATTAGACCTTTAATCAATAATGTTCTAATGTATTGAGATGTACCCAAGTCTTCCCTGGTGCTGTGCTGTGTGAGTCAACCTGATTCAGATAGTAGTACGTCTGAGATGTAGTGGAATTTCAATGGAATTGCAGTGGAATTTCACTGGAGCAGCAGTGGAATTTCACTGCAATTCCAGTGAAATTCCACTACATCTCCAGTGAACATTCACTGCAATTCCAGTGAAATTCCACTACATCTCCAGTGAACGTTCACTGCAATTCCAGTGAAATTCCACTGCAATTCCAGTGAAATTTCACTGCGGCTCCAGTGAAATTCCACTGCAATTCCAGTGAAATTCCACTGCAGCTCCAGTGAACGTTTACTGCAATTCCAGTGAAATTCCACTGCGGCTCCAGTGAAATTCCACTGCAATTCCAGTGAAATTCCACTGCGGCTCCAGTGAATGTTCACTGCAATTTCACTGGAATTGCAGTGGAATTTCACTGGAGCCGCAGTGAAATTTCACTGGAATTGCAGTGAAATTTCACTGGATTTAGAGCTTTAATAAATAGTGTTCTAATGTATTGAGATGCACCCAAGTCTTCCCTGGTGCTGTGCTGTGTGAGTGAACCTGATTCAGATAGTAGTACGTCTCAGCCTCCTGCAGATACAATGAGCGCTTCTCATGAGGGGAAAGACCTGCCAGCATCTCATAGAAAATATGGTAGTTCCTCTCTGATTTGGCCTGTGCATTTAAAAAACACAAATGAGCTGAAATGAATCATTTGTTCAATGGAAGGATGATAACTAACAGCACTAACCAAAGGCTTGCTGCCTCAACAGCAGACTTTGCGCATGTCATGCAACCTGTGGATGCGTCACTTCTCTAACACACTAGAATTAAATTATTCATGAAGGATATTATGTTCTACGTTTTCTACGTACAGATTATCTGGACCTTAGGCAGTTGAGAAGCCATCACTTGCTGGAGGCACAGGTTCTGTTGAAGTTTAAAATTTTACCCAGTCGCTAATGTAGTGTGTCAGTTTGACACTATGAAGCTTACTGAAAATTGTGTGTGCTGTAAATAACCCCATGAGAAAAGGGGCCACTTTTCAGAATTGCGTATGAAGGAAACGGCCAGGCTAGTGATTCAGCTGTGCTGGAGAACAGATGCATCCAAACATTGTGGGCTAGTAATTATTTGAGACTGGACCTCTGTTACATCCTGTCCACTTTCTCAGTATAACTCATGTGTAAGAAGACTCCTCCTGACATGCAGAGTATGTGTACAGGTGTGTGCTCTTGTGTTTTTCACCTGAAAGACAATGCGGGTCTTCTCCAGCAGATACTGAGACGTTATGGCACCACTGATTACACCCCTGGGGAATGGCACATAAACATTCATTGCTGTGTTAGGTAAGAAGTCATACATGTGTAATGTGGTTGGATCCACTACATCACTACTATAAGAACATATCTGATCATGTTGTCGCTGCTTCTGGGACATATTTACATATTTACCAGGAACACCATGTGTATCTATTTCAACAGATGAGTTGTCTTTACAGAGTTATCCATCCATCCATTTTCTTCCGCTTATCCGGGGTCGGGTCGCGGGGGTAGCAGCTTCAGAAGGGAGACCCAGACTTCCCTCTCCCCAGCCACTTCTTCCAGCTCCTCCGGGGGAATCCCAAGGCGTTCCCAGGCCAGCCGGGAGACATAGTCCCTCCAGC
>CAEFZY010072119.1:0-18476 GCA_903066815.1 Brachyrhaphis roseni
GGGGGGGGAAGACGGCTTTACAAACTGAACCGTCCCTCCCTTCGTCTGGGGGGTGATCAACATGCAAATTTTTGCCGTTTTTTTTTTTCTTTTTCTTTTTCCCCCCCCCCCCCCCCCCCCGACCCCATCGTGACCCGGTTCTGCTGTACCGCTGCAGCCACTTGCTGTGGTTTCTCCCTGATGCAACAGCCCTGCAGAGGAGAGATGAAAGCAGCGCCGTGACTCCCTGCCCTCATCTCGTCTCCATCCCGTCCGCCCCTCTGCAGCACAAGCAGCAAAGATGGGGGGAGGATAGTGAAGATGGAGGAAGAGGAGGAGAGAAAAATCCTTGTTTAAATAATAGAAAGCGAGAGAGGCATTTTGAAGCAATTGCCCCAGTTTCAGGGGATTCAGTGAAATTGAGAAAAGGTTCTTTGCACAGGTAGATTTTACTCTTGAACTGCGTCTTTGCATTGTTTGAGGTCGTAGCGGCGGCTACTCTTCACCTTGTAAACGGCACAAAGAGGTGAAACCTGGGCTTTTACTAAGATCCTTTTCAAATATCTAAACATTTAAAGTTCAGCCACCTTTTAATGTTACAAGTGAGGTGATCAGAGGGCAAAGGTCAACAAAAAGGACATAACAGGGTGAGGAAGCTCCGCTAACAGAAATCCAACACTAATCAGAGGCACAGAGATGTTCTCTTCAGCCTCTCTCTTATCTTCCTGCTTGTTTAGCGTGTTGAGATTGACTTGATGGGACGCTGTTATCATCCCACCATCTCGACACGGCCGTTCTACCGGGGTTAGCAAGTACAGGCAGGAGCTACTCGCTTTCTCATTGAACTTATTTTCACAAAAAAGAAGCCCTGGAAGTGCTTCTTTTTTGGTGGCCATCTTGGATTCAGCTCTTACTACATTATTAAAAATTTACCAATCAAAGATTTTGACACAAATTTTTGCAAAGCTCTAAACCAGAATCAGATTCCAACTTAATCTGAATCTGACTGTTCTTTAATAACAACTAAATACTTTTGAGATAAATGTAAGGTTGAACTATTTGCTTCCTTATGAGAGACTATTTCACCACACTTTTTACCTACAGGATCCATTTAAAGGGTTTACCAAAATAAACAAAGAAAAGAGATAAAAAACACAACCTACTGCTAGGAATAAGGGAACTGAGAAGGCTGAACGGCCTCGCAGTTCTAATTTTCAGAGACAAAAAGGAAACGGTGCAGTCTTACAGGATGTGTCTCGCTTTATGTGGCTTCACCTCCTGCAGATATTTTCTCCTCCCTCCTCCCCACCAGACAGACACAGATAAGACAGGAAATGCCTTTTATTGAATTAGTTTTCCCAAATCCACAGTTCATACAGAGCACTAATTCAACTTCCCCACTGTTTCCTGCCCTGACTGGTGGGTAAAACGGCTCCATTGAGCAGCAAAACGACACATCAGGACCGGCTGACGCTCACTTTCTTCACCGAAGCTGCACACTGTGGAGATGATCAAACCAGAACCAGTAAGACCCAATGGTGGAGCTACAAACATGATGTATTTATAAAGCAGTGGGATTTTGTCTATTTTTATGTAAATCTGACTTTTTGTGCTTTACATCATGTTATAATGTTATTCCCTCATCAAAAACGTGTTGCCCTGACTCTTTCATGAATGTCTGAGAAATCCTTTAATCGCCATGGCAACAACTCAGCTGCGCAAAATGCCTGTTTGGACCTAGCTCCGCCTTCAAGGATGAAGCTCCTCCTCTCAGCTCCAGTTTCCAAGCTTCCAAGTTTCTGCCCTTCTCTACTTGGCTCCTTCAGACTAGCCAGAAGCAATTAGCAAACACCTGGTGGAAATTCAAGTCTGCTAAACTCATTATATGAGCTACTTCTCAGTGAAACGCTGGTAGAAAGTTTTAAAAGGGTTAACAGAGGAACCATGATGCAATGACTTCCAGAAGGAGGAGTTTTAGAAAGAGTGGGAGTTTTTAAAGAGCCAGAGGCCTAATTTGAAGATGTTAAATTATGAAGTCAAATTTATTTTAAGTCATATTTGATATAAACTGCAATTTTATTACAACTGAAGGTAGCATAGTTACTTGATTGTGCTATAAAATGGCACAATGTCTCTGGAAAACACACAAGACTGCCCCTTTAATGTCGCAGTAGCCTTGTTTGCTGTGTCAAGGTTAAAAAGTAAATAAAAAAAAGTTGTTTTTTGTGGAGTAAATGATGAAAACCAACTTTCAACACATTCCCTAAACATCCTGATGAGCCCAGAGTAAAAATGTAGCCAGTGTATTTTGCGAACAGTTGTGCGATCGCGCCGTCTTTGAGGACAGAAACCGCAGCAGTGAACTTTCCTGTCCTTACCGAACCGAGTTAATGAAGCCAATTTAAGAATGCAGCGGTTCAGGAGAGAGAGAGAGAAAAAAAACGACAAGAGGCAGGAAACGCCCGGGGTTGTTACCCTTCCTACATGTACACAAAGCACCAGCATGTACACATAAGCGGTCTACCAGTACTAATGCTGAACATCTACGTAAGCCCTGCAGATTCCCTGCAGAACATTCATCGCCTCTTTGGGTTCAAAGGTGATCAAAGACAAAGTGTGGGTCTAAAATAGACCAACTTTTCACTAATGAACTGGCATTAAGAAACATTAACGCTTGGTCTTTTCTCTCATAATTTTAAACACCCATCTGGTTTGGTTTGTTTGCAACCAGATGAACTGCTGAGCGGGTTTCACTTTTAGCGGTTCTGTTTAACTACCTTCACTGGGATTGCAGGGGTGGAACTAAAGTGGTACTGAACCCC
Source organism: Brachyrhaphis roseni (assembly GCA_903066815.1). Classification (NCBI taxonomy): domain Eukaryota; kingdom Metazoa; phylum Chordata; class Actinopteri; order Cyprinodontiformes; family Poeciliidae; genus Brachyrhaphis; species Brachyrhaphis roseni. The sequence continues at coordinate 2,802 of CAEFZY010072119.1, forward strand.
ACTACCACTGGGTTTATTGGTTTAAAACCGGTTCTGCCAGCTCTAAAACGACCATATTGAGCAATATGGTCAATATGATCATGCGATCAATATGGTCATGTGATGTTTTCAAGGTGATCGCATCACCTTGAAACAGCAGAGACAAAAATAAAAAGAGAAATTGCTGCAAAAACTTCGTCTTGAGTTGAGAAAAAAACAACAAAAATGCAATCTGCTCAGTTTTGCTGTAAGAAGGGAGCACTTGGATTACAGATTATTGTAATTTTATACTTTATAATTTGAGATGGGTTTTATAAATTAGAGGGTGGTATGAGGTTCATGTTCACTAATCTTTGTTGTTTTGCCTGAAAAAGAGGAAAAATGATCTGCTCATCCTTAAAAAGTCTGAAATTCATGTATCTAAAATTAAGGCATTACAATGTCTTAAATACCATTAGGAAACATGTAAGTTGGCCTTAAATACGCTTTATGTTTTAATTTTGTCATGATATGACTGTTTTCTATATTCTATGTATTTTATTTCTTCTGTCAGGCAAAAGTGAGTCACACAAACCGTAACGCTACCGCTAACAGGCTGCTAATATACCCTTGCTCGCTAGCTTTTTTTTTTCGTCCAAAAGTGTAATTTGTTGTGTTTGCTCACTTCTGTTGCTAACCTGTACATTGCTACGTTAATTTTGTACAAAAAAAACCTTGGCACTACTACAATATAAATATGCTCTTTTCTTCTGTACGCTTCTGTTGTGATACAAGTCTTAAATTTCATTCATAGCGGCTTTAAAAATGGTCTTTAAAAGTCTTAAATTTTAGTTGGTGAAACATTGAGAAATTATGGCTCAGATTTGTCCAAAATATGAAGAAAATAATAAGAAATATGACTTTTTTTCCCCTTTGCTTTTATGCATGGTTTGCCCTGGCATGCACATGTGTATGCAATTCCTCTCTCAGCTACTTACATTTCACTTGTCCACAGTTAAACCAAGCCTCTCCGAGGCTTAAGCTCATTGTAAATTGTGCAGCAAATCGGCCCATGTTAGGAAAACCACTGAAGGGATGTAGCAGGCAGCCAACAGGTAATGGATGTTATGAAAAATAACGCCGTCATTCATTTATCACATATAAGCTCAATAAATCTTGTTCTGCTCTGTGGTCCACTTTTCACTGGTTTAGACAACTCTCTTGAATGATGGCTGAAAGATGAGTCAAGAATAACATTAATATAACATACGTCTTCTGTTGTGACAGTTTCAAAAAGTATGAAATACAATATCATGGGCTGCTTTCATGATTCATCAGTCCTATTTTTGCAGTTTCTGATGATTCTGGATTTTTTAAAAAGTGCTAGCTGCCGAGCAGCTTCCTGTTCACGTGAGTACGTCACCGAGTGTTCGACCACAGACATAAAATCGAACCTTTGAGTCCGGCGGACATCCGCATCAAGTCTGCTTCAAGTGCAGAAGTAACCCCAGGCAACATGAAACTGATACCGCTCAACATGGTTAGCTGATGTTTGTTAGCTGCAGCTAATCACAGCTGTTGGCTAACCAAAGTTTGGCTGGCTTTAGCTTTGGTTAGCTAGCATCATGTTTTTGCTAGCTAATCAAAGAGTGAGTGAATTATAGCTGATACCACCGGACCTTTCTTAGCTAGCCATGAGGTTGAGCAGCTAAAAGCCGTTCCTCTGCCTACATCTCCCTAAATGCTGTGCGGTTCTGGATCGGAGTTGAGTGAAATAATAAAAATTTTGTTGGATGTATTTGATATTGATATTGATAACGTGTCTGTCATGATAAATATTGGTGTCGCCTCGCCCTAGCAACGAGGTTGCTAAGTTGGTAACAGTACTTTCTGTTGACCAAAGCCCCTTCAGTTTCTGTAAAGACAATAAATGAATTTATATTAACTTAATTTAGTTGCTTGTTACCAATTGAAGAAACCCATAAAAGTTGGATCAATTATTCATTTTGTTCCAGTGTATTTTAGTTGCCTTGCTTTGAAATTCTGCCTCGCTGTGGCTTATTCGACTAGTTGAACTTTCATCACTTTTATCCAAACACTTGATCTAGATCTTGGTGACAAAGATTGGAAAGGCTCAGGGAGAGTGACGGACACACGGGAGACGATGGAAAAACGGAAAAAGTGGATTAACTGCAATTAATATCCTCTTTGCATTATGTAACGATATTATCACCACACCGTTTTTTGCCTAATATTGTGCAACTGTAATGTTTGGACCATCAAAACACACAAATCCTGAAGATAAAAGCCTGATTTGACGCAGCAAGATTATTACGCCAACAATCACCATGACGATTCTGACCCCAGTAAGACCTTAGCAGGGTTAAACCTCATAAAAACATTCCTCTAACTTCATTTGTTTTCAGCTTATTTCAACCGCCTTCTATTAAGAGTCTAACGAAATCTAATCCCGAACACGATGGGAACGTCTTTACCCAGACGGCGCTTTGCTACAGGGCACTACAGAAGGAAACATGGGAGCCTCACTCCTCCAGCCTGTGACCTTGTTGCTCGTTCTCCGTGCCTTAAGAAGACATTGAAACGAAGGAAACCTCTATCTCTCACGTTATGTTCTTCACCATAAATGGAGGCCTGTCTCCAGTGAGCAAGGGGCCACATCTGGATCCTATTGGCCCCAGGACAGACAGACCCCGTAAAAACCTCCTCCCTCTGCAGCGGACTGTCAGCAGCCTCACCACTACTGTCAGTGGGGAGACGTGGGGGAGAGAAAGGGAGTGGAAGAAAGAGATTAGGAGAGAGAGAGAGAGCAGCAGAAATCCAGAGGAGTGAAAGCAGGAGGGGGAAAAACTGAGGAGTGTCTGCAGCTGAAATGTTTCATTCTGCTGAAGTGAAAAGGAATGGGTTGTAGGTAGAGGTGCATAGCACATCAAAACACACTCAATATGGCGGCATGTTTGCTTGTATGTAGCATTTAGTATTTCAAGTGTCAAGAGTATCAAACGCTGCATGTTGGTGATGTTTTCAGGCAGGTAGCAAGCTGCCTGAATAAAAAAAATCTAAAAACTTCTTTCTTTATTGGCACTCATAAATGTTTCAGATTTTCAGAGTCATTTAAAGTGAAACCGCTGCCGAGGCAAAAGCTAACATTGGAGAGTCGTGTATGTTGGGAATATACTGTCGTCGCAATATCGGTGTGTGCAGTTTTCACATCGCAGAGGACTGTTTGGAGTTTTTGGTATTTTCCAAGAACTGAGACGTCCACACCGGACTCTAGTGGCCTTGTTTAAAATGCTGAAGGTCACGGAGCACAGAAGCACAGATCAGACAGAGAGGAAAGAAGAAAATGGACGTTATTGACGACTGGCCAATATTACCACCAGAGCAGTAATTATCTGTTAGCCCTAGCAATACAAATAACTGAAAAAACTGACCAAAAAAAGCCATACTTGTTAATTGTCGGCAAGATGTAAAGTCAAGTCTTGAAAACTCGTGTTTATTTCACGTTTTCAAGGATTGAAAAATTGCAATGTCATTTTATTACAGTATCGTTCAGAGACCAGGTTGGTTTGGATTCATATCTGAGCCTCACTAGAGCCACAAAAGGTCTTTGTATATTTCCTCTGGTTATGTTTGTCTCATATTATTTGTTGTTTATGAAACATTTACGTGCAATGACAACCGAAAACAGACTAAACATGTCAGGGAGCAAATTCTTTTTGTTCCCATTATCGGTTTGTGAATTTAATATTTCTTTTTAAGTGCTGGGCTTTTTTTACTGCGATTGTTCGCAAAACATGAAAGCCAGCTGGGTGGAAGCTCTTTGGTGGCACACACACAGATACAGGCCTGTATTTAATTGACCCTAATGAAATGTTTATTACTCCACCAGCTATTCACAACTGGCTGTAACACACCGTGTGTGTCTTTTCTGTTCAGACCATGTCTCATAAATCCCGATGCTTTGTAGTCTGTGTCTCTAGAACAAGGCTTCAAAATAAAAATAAAACAGAGATGTAAACCTTTCTACAACCTCCTTCTCCCTCTCTCCCTTTCTGCTTTTATCCAGCGCTCTGACATACCACAGCTTCTCCATTTTTTTTTCTTTTCTTTTTGGCAAATCTCAACTGGAGCTGGGGAGTGTGTGGGGGTGTGTGTGTGTGTGTGTTTGCAGCTGGCGGTGGGCCGGTAACGCAGCGCAGCCTGACTGACAGAGAGCGCAGCGCGGCCTGCGAGGGGGTGTGGGAAAATCCCACGACTCGGTGTGTTGAAGTGTTAATCCCTCGAGAGCTGGACTGCTGTGTGAAAGTGCGTGTGTGGTGCAGTGAGATGATTAATTTGGGTCACAGGAGTTTGGGAGTGTGTGTGCGGTGTGTTTATGTTTGACTTTTGTAATGCAGCGTGGAGTCGTGTGCAATTCAAGAACAAATGGTTAAACTTAAGCTTTTTATGACTTTGTTTACCAATTATACGATTCACCTACATTTTAGGCCAACTAATAATAATAATCAGATTTACTTGTTACAAGCAGTTTAATTTTTTTACTTAACTGAAGAAAAATGTGGATTACGACTTAGATGCTCAGTCAGTAAAGTCAAAGATTTAATCAGTAATAAATAATAATTCAGCCACACTTGGTGAAGGAGAACTATAAAGCTATTGGATAAAATATCTGTTCAAAACATATCTGCTATTTTATTAGCGCTAATCCGTTAATAACAGCCAATTTTCATTTAGTGCATTAGCTTTAACTTTTTTTAACTTTGAAAACATTTAGCACACTTAGCTTCCTCTAATTTAGTTTGTGTGGATAAATGTTAGAGCGCTAATTGTCTTGGCTGTTCTGTAAACTTTCAGGTGAATGAAGTTCGACATCAGCGTTGAAGTTTTGCCCTGTTGGGGGCAATTTAACACATTGTGTCGTTAATACATTTTTGGTATCCACATAGTTGAATTTACCGCTAGAGCATTAGCTTCAGCTAAACACCATGCTGATTTAAAAATGTAGCATTAGCGGGACTAACACTTATGTACTTTAGAGTTAGCGAAATTATCTTTTTAGCTAGCAGTGCCGACCACTTCTAAGTGAGGAAGCGAAGAAGAAGACGATCAAATTACCCGTTTCCTCCAGTGTTGAAATCTACAGCTGACTATTGGCTTGATCACAGTGCAGTGATAACAGAAGCTTCAGACCAATATGACCAAAGTCATCACAGAAAGCTGCTTTTTAAGTGATGCTTTCATTTATTGATGAACAGAAACCACTCTTGTTAGGTTAGCATGGTGTCCTAATTTAAAACCACCTTCCTGGTTCAAAGCAGGCATCTAGTTACTTCTTTAATGTCATTACGTGAAGCATCTGTATCAGGTTTCTTTCTTCTTCACATCATTAAATAATGATGTTTACTAAGATGATATCCGTCCAATCTGATTAAGCTAGCGCTATTCGGTGAAGAAAGTTTTTTCTATACTTATTCTATGGTTTTATACAAATAAGACACTAATGTCATGCACAGTGTGCAGATGTCTGTAAGTTTACCTAGCTTTGAGAGTTGGTGTCACTTGGTGGCAGCTTAATGAATGCAGCAGATTGTTGCCTATTTTAATGAATTATTTCAATGAATTATTAATCTCACCATTTGGTTCGGCCAAAACCTTTCCATCACATCTGGGTTCGTCTTTGTTTCCGCTTTTAAACATGCACTTGCTTTCTTTATTCTGTCCATAAATCGTCCTTTTTCATGGAAGAACATCTACCAAAGCAGTCCTTCTAAGAAACAAGGACTGCTTGCTCATCAAGTAACCGTTGGCAACGATTACTTGATGAGCACCGAGAACAATCAGAATCGATTCATTCTGATTCTGCAGTTTTCAGCTTAGCCTGTTAAAAGTTACCAACAATAACCACACCCTGCGTATTTTTCCTTCTCAGAGGAACTTTCCATGTCTTCCATAAAGCATGCAGCTAAGGGTCTTGTCTTGTCCACAACTGGTCCATAAAGAGAGCTCTTAGGAGTTCTGCTGGACAGTTTTGTGGGGGGAAAAAGGAAATGAGAAGCGATTTTTGAAATGATCTAAGTCGCTCCAGTATGCATGCAGGAAAGCAAGCTTCCTGTTTGCTGGCTCCAACATACTGTCAGCATTTCAACACTTCACTAAGCTGATTTAAATCCGAACATTCTTGGTGTTGCATTACTTGGCCGAAGCAGTATGCATTCAGATGGAGTTCAGCCTTCGCAGAGTGGAATAATGTGCTAACAGCATCCTAGCTAACATACGTTACTTTTTTTCAAACGCCACAGTAGATCATTTTTATTTTAAAAAAATATATATTTTTTTACATATTTGTTTAAACTATCATCACATTGTGACAGTATAGTATGAGACAAATAATCTGTGCGGACACTGGGATGATTGACAGCACTAAGACCCTCCCCCTGCCTCTGATTGGTTGTTTCTAACTAGCACTGGGAGAAGGGGGAGGAGCTTGATTTGTTTTTTTGTTTTTTTTTCCAGTTTCATACCAGACTGGTATGAAAACACAGACAGTTTTAACAAATATGTAAAAATCAGTAAATATTTTTAATAAACATTACACACTGCAGCTTTAAATCTGTGCCAAAAATAAAAGACACTGGTGTCGGTGACAACAGTCACTTATTCCCGCTGTTTTGTGGTTGTCACAACTGTTGTCAGAGCGATGCTGAGACGATCGGCGCTCCTGCAGAGCCCAGAGCCAAGCGTGTACGACATAATTACCCGAACCATTGAGCTAGCGTTAGCCGTCTCTCTTCCGGTTCCCGTGGAGACAGAGAAGGAACCAGTTCGCATTCGCAGAGACTCATTCCCCTGGAGCCTGCGTGTTTTACCCTCCGGTGATTCAAACCTCACCATGCAGCAGTTAGTTGGTGCTGAAAATCACAAATGCTCCTTACACCTACTGAAAGTATCGGCAGATGGAGTTGCTGCAGGAAGTGAATGCTGACGGTTATTTCTGACTGACCTGACTCAGGAATGATAAGAGGGGCTGACATGAAAATTCCACATAATAATAATTATTATTATATATTTTTAATGTTTTGCATTTTAACTCTCTGCAAAAAGCTGCTTTTACTTTAAAAAGACCTACCTATAAAGCACAGTCCTTAAATTTTTAATGAGATCAGAACTGTTGCATAATTAAAATGTTAGCCTGCTTTATCCATTTCCAAACCGCTGCTGTCGAGTGTTTGGTAGCTTTTCATTTGAGGCTTGGTTGAGCCTTTAAAGCTGAAACATGCTTCTACCACAAGCCCTGGCAGGCCGTGATGAGTTTGTGAAGTTATAACTGAAACTATAAATACACATCATTGTCCAGTACTGGTGTTAGGGATGCCTATTGAATCAGTTACTACAGCTGGAAACCAGTGATCTGAAATCTGTGTGTAGTGATGAAATTTGACCTGAACCTTCAGAGACACATAAACACGGTAACAAAATCAGCCTCCTAGCACCTGAAGAACGTTTCTAGGACAAGACCTAGACTTTAGTCGCATTGATTGCCAACCTGTTCAGAGTTGCTTTTGGTTACTATTAAGGGAAACATTGATCAACACATTTGGTGTTGTTTGATTGAATGTAAACTTCATTGCTTATTTCACAGTTGGTTGCTGTGTGACGTTTTCATCATGTAAAGCACTTTGAAATGCCTTGTTGATGAAATGTTCTACACACATGAACTTTCTTCACGTCATTCTCGGCTCCATAAGTCAAACTGGGTTGATATTAATAATCGGTGATTATGTTTGTAGTTGTCTTTCTGGAGGGTGTTTGACTTGTGGGATTTCTGTTACAGTAGTAATGATGCAGCACAGGATTGTTAAGTGTTTAATGTCAGCTGTGTTGTTTTTTTTTACAGTTTGAACTTATAGAGAAATGTATAACATCAGTAATAACAGGATTGGATATTGACCATAACAGTAATATTTTTATATTGGTGCATTTCTAGCACTTGCATGTTGTTCTTTAGGCTTCGATAATCACGGCCAATGGCGATCTCTGATGGCTGTCATTACAAACGAGCTCCTCCAATACATTTCCCCGTTTCTCCTGCTACTTTAAAAGCTATAGTAACACCCTGCTCTGCTTCTCTCCTCTAGATTATTAATGTTTTAGTAAAGCGCCCTCTAATGTAAACGCAGTAAGCCTTTCGTAGTTTACAGGCGTGTCTGTTGCATCCTGCCGTGGCTCCGTGAGCCAGTGTCAGCATGGCGGGCAGTTTTAAGCTAAGTTGTGGTTAAATTAAGCAATAAATCCTGGGTCCTCTCTCAGCTGGACGGTGCAAAGCGGGATTCTTTTTTCCCCCTTTCTCTCTTTTTGTTTTTTTTTTTACATCCAGCGCCGCTCATTAGGCCCTGACGTTAAGTACCCGTGCTTACCGCATGAAGCATTCCTCCTGTGCAGTTGTGTCACCTAATGGCATGTTGAGAAAAGCATTTTCAGCCGAGTGAAAACCACACATTTCTTCTTTGTTTTTGGATCAGCTTTAAACGTCTGAGAAGGACGAGTGCAGATGTAGAAGAGAAATGAAGCGCGATCCACCGGTACGCCGGTCGACGACCACCATCTAGACCATCATCTTCACAATGTCAAATGTTGCAATGCTCTTTTCTGATTCTGTCCCACAGTTTCATCTGTTTGTTTACATGTATAAATCGCCGGACGACAAGTTCTCCACAGAATTGATGAAATGTGCTGCATGATTCAGAAATGGAGTGGAAAGTTTTGTGTGAATATTGTGATAAAGTGAAACCAGGGAGTTTTGACTTGTGGTTTTTATACCAGCTAACTGCATAGTTGAGGGTTTACAGATGTTCAAGTTGCACTGTGTGTCAAAATCAGTGATCAAGCTCAACTTGAACGAGAACTCCAATCCAATATTATGCTCTGACGATATTGGAATGGAGCATTTCTGTTAGAGATGCTCCGATCCAATATTAATGTCTGTATCGCCGATATTGGTAATTCTCAGGAAGATCAAAGTGTCAGATCTATTCAGTCTAATTCTATGATTTGTGCTCTTACGTCAATCTTTATCATTTGTTTTACATTACATTTAAAATAACTAACTGCATCTTCTGGACCATTTGAAAGAAGGTTTGCTGCAGATTATTTGCACGTGTTTGACCAACATAGTCAACCTTTTGTTTTAGTCTGTTTTCATTTTTATACTTCTATCTGCACCGACTGAACAAATTAAAGTTGTTTTTACATGTTTGACCAAAACTTGTGAAGCCACTGGTGTATTTAGGTGTGCTGTGCTGGTGCAGAGTTATCAAATTCATTTATAATTCAGTACATTTATGTCTGTGTTTTGTATAAAAAGAAACATTTTAAGTCGATTCAGCTGTTTCTCTGCGTCAGATCGTTATCGGCCGATACTGAACCTCTGATATCTGTATCAATATCGGAAGTGGTGCGTCCCCAGTTCCCGCCCCTCTCTTAGCCCAGCAGGTTTGTTTGCCACATTTCTCTCTCTCCAGAAATGACAGACGCGTCCATAAGCACCTGTTATGCTGAGCATTTCCAAATCTGACTTCATACCTAGAGGTCAGGCTTGGCGAACACCCTCCCCCCGTCCACTGCACATTCCTGCTCTGTTTTTCCCAGCGTGCTCTGAAGCCCAGCTGCACCTGCTAGCAGGGAACATGATGTGATGTCATCTCGCTGCATGCCACTGTGGAAGAAGTCAGGGGGAAAGCAAATATCCGTGGCACCACGAGGACGACCCTCCTGGGAAATTCACACATCTATTCTGAAAAGTCTGATCATCCCTGCGGCTCTGGTAGTTGTGCTGCGAACTGCTTTTGCCAGTTATCCGTTTTGATTTAGCAGCAGCCTGTATTAATAAATAAAGTCGCGATTTGATTGCTCTCTGCGGGATATTTGCCTTGGAAGTCATCGCTCTGGTCTTGGAATAACCTCCGTCCGTTTTCCAGTAACGAGTTGGAAAAGTTTTTTGGATTTCCTAAGTGTTGCTTTCAATTAAACTGACGGCAATAAAAAAATAAAAACTATCTAGAGACAGTGTTATTCACACTGGTTTCATTATGTTTTCGTACTGCAGAGTGCTGTGTTACTGATTTAATTTGGTAAAAGCCAACAGAAGTGCAATTAGACGGTTTATTTTTGCAGTTTTTACTAGACTTTACCCACACTGCCGCCATATTGGATTTGAGGTGGATTTGTGGGTACAACTCTGACCTCAGGGAGAAACCAGCTGGGATTTTTTCCCTCTTGTTTGAATATTCTTACTTCAGTGTACAAATGTGCTTTCGTTTTTTTCATCCTTTTGGCATAAAACTGGCCACTGTTTGAGAAAGTTTAAATGTAAATATAGAAAAAGTAAAGCGATACCAAGCAATTCTTTATCAGTGTGTGTCTATAGCAGCTATTACATGCCCATTTTTTTGTCATCTGAATAGTTTTGAGTTGCACTGTTCAGGGTTTTCCTGACAAGTAGTGAGTTTTGGTTTTCTTTAAGGTCTTACCTCCTTTTCTGCTACTTTTATTGGCTGTAATTCCTCTGATTTATTTGCTGAACAACCAGAAGTCCAACGTGCTCCTATTTTTAGCACCAATGTGTCATTGCAAGAACTAAACTTAGCGAGGAATTTAATGCCCCCAAGGAATCCTCAGTAATTGGCTCTTTCTTTATTTGTATACCACTTAACTCTGCCTGCAGGGCAGACGAACACCGAGCAGCGGAAAGTATCGACCCGGCCGATTAACATGGGTCAGCTCAGAGTAAACTGTCACAGAGCAGCTCAACACATTTTTGAGAGACAAAAAAAACTCTGTCTTTGATCAGACATAATCCCTTAAAAACATTTTTTTTTTGTGTAATCCTGCATCATTTTCAGCTCAACCTCAGAAAGGAGAAACTCATTGGTTCCCTTGTTGTGATTAAGATTTTTTTTTTCTTGCGCCGTGCGTGACGAATGATTTTCTCAACGCGGATTTCTCTCATAAATGCCGGCAATTAAGCTGTCAGAGGTGCAGCTTTGTGTGTCTGTCTGATCCGTATCAACAGTGTAACGTTGCAGCTGACTGCAGTCGTGCTAAAGTTGTTAAACGAGGCGGAAAATGTGGTTAGCATCACTATGCAGAACTGTGGTATTAAATTTACTGTACATCTGACGCTCTTTGCTGCTCGTACTTAAAGGCAGCAAAGTTGCTCTTTCGCTATATTAGCTAAATGCAAATGTGTTGCTAACTTGGTTTGTGACCAAAATTAGGTTACGACTGTAAAATTTGGTCTTGAACATTATTTTAATTTTGCTGAAACTTAAAAATACATTTGGAAACCAGAAGCATAATAAGCCTGCTTATAAATATCACAGTGTAAATAAACAGCAGAGAAGGTGTGATTTTCACTTTGAACTTAATCTGACAAACAGGCCTCTTTGGAATGAAAAATTAATTGAATATGACTGTATTAATTTTAACATTCTTCTCTTGCCACTGTCTAGTATTAGCTAGTTATTTGCTCTGGTAGCTAGCTAGCGGTTAGCGGCTAAACAAACATTGGCTTAACTTGTAGATTGTGAAGATGTGAAACATCTAACCTTAGTAAGAGTGGTGGGGATCACTTATATAGTTTTCACACCATTCAGCCCATATCCACATAGCTCATACAGTGTAAAGTAGAGTCCCATAAAACACTGTACATTTGCTCTGAGGTCCCTGTTACATGCTAAAGACAGCTAGCCAAGCAGATGTTTGGACGCATAGTAGTTTCTCAAAGTATCATAAAGATTTATGAGGGCAGGGATGCACAGCAGCTGGATGAGACAGAAATGACTATGGAACAGGGTGAAGCAGAGGAAGGATAAACCAGGTGATGCATATTAATATTTAAGCCAAACAAAGCCAACCTGCTAATGCTAATAAAAGGAGATGTTTTCTGTCTGGGCCCCCCCTGTCCTGTAACCTCTAACACAGTAAAACCTTTAACACCGCTCGCTTCCTGAGGATGATGACCTGGGGTTTCTGCAGCTGTGGAGGAAACGGCAAGCTAACGTAATGCGACAGCGTGGAAAGAGCCCACAGGGCGACACCAGCGCAAAAGCTGCATACATTAGCATAAAGTCGTGTGAGGTTCTTATGCAAATATTAGGACTCGGGCGCATTTTCACGACACGTTTATGCCTTTAGGTGCAATGTATTTGCATCATTAAAAACATCTGCATCTTTAATGTGTTGATAGGAACTTATTTTTTTACTTCTATAAGTATTTCTGTTTGGATTCTGTGACACCGCAAATGTAGGATTGTTTTAGTTTGTGGTATAAAATCATGTTTTAAACATTAAAAAAAAAAAAAAAACCTAAGTTTTTTAAGGTTTAGAAATGTTTGGAAAAAGAAATGTCATCCACCCCTCGGGCCTTTCTTGTTCCTGGTTGTTTTCTGGAGGCATGGGAGCAGGCATAAATCAAGCTTCTCATGTACAATATCTATCTCAGCAGTTTCTTTGGAAGACGTTTCCTTATTGCATGCAGGTTTTTACGTGTCACATCAGCTCAACGAGCCACTTTTAAATGGGAGTCATCTGTACATCTGTGCCGCACGACAGGTTTGGTTCCGATTAGGTTTCAATGAACATCTGGGTTGTAGTAAGAGGCTACACATTACTTTGGCATATCACCGGTTTAAATGTTCTGTTTTTTTCATGTCTTAAATAAACCAAAACGACGACATGCGCCGCCTTACTGCTGCTGCACCACTTGATGTATAAAGAAAGGCATTGTGAAGGCCATTAGTTCTGCCAAGATTTCTAGTTTTCTCGTCTTTTCCACGAGATAATCCATTCATTTCCTCTTCAGTTGCTGATTTATGGTTCTGATTTATTTTCACCAAACAGAAAATGACCAGGGTCATTATTGCATTTATTATGAACCAAAAAAAGCTAACTGGTCCGCCTAAAAGCCCAGGTGTTGGTTTGGTTGAAGGCTTATGTGAACACCATGGGGACCGGAGACTGCTCCAAAGCAGGAAGCAGGACTACAACGCAGGGCATTCTGGGAAAATACAACCAAAACAAACATCCTAGAAACATAAAATAAATCCTTCTACGGCTAAAATCTGACGCCACTCCACTTTTGTCTAGATTTTGTGAAGAAGGAAGTTGCACTTAACTTCTTTTTCTGAGGTTTTTGTGACATTTTCTTTAGTAGTTCCTGGTGCAGCGCCTCCACAGGTGAGGAGGGGAACAGGTTATTCAAAAAGTTTTTCATTTGACCCAGAGCAGAGTGAAAGTGAACCACAACAACTGAAATTTTACCAAATGTTACAATTTTCATCCCCAATCAAACAGAGTCTATCAGACTAATGTGTGAAAACACCTTAAATTTCCCTCCTTGAATTGTTGTGAAGGTGTTGACTCTGCGATGCCCACTGGAGACAGGAACACGCAGCTCTAGGTGATGCTTTCAGACGGACCTTTTCTTTTTTAATAGCCCTTGAATAAACTTTGGAAACATGGAGTTTCAGGACAGGAGAACGCATCAATGTCCCGACCTCCAAACTCCTGAATGCTCCTGTGATGCTCCTCAGCCCTCACACCCCGAGCCTACACACACAGTATGTGTTTTCCTCCACTGTGATCACAGCAGGCGTTGACCATGAAGCGCAGCTCCGCTCTAAATCATCCAGGCTCTGCCGCCCTCCTCATTAATCTCCTTCCCACTTGCAGAGAATGCACACAGACCAGCTCCTACAGCAGTTCACGTGTGCGACGGGCCGCGTTTCTTTAAGATCCGTGTTTTTACCTAGAAGCTCACACACCGAGCCGGTGGTGTTTTGATGAGTTCAAGAAATGGATTTTCCCCCTGAAACTCAAAAATGGAAATATTTAGCCACAGAGGGGCTCCTGCAGGTGATTGAGTTTGGCTTTTCATTTTGGATGGTCGACTCGGTTACTCCGCCTTGGTTGCTTCTTTTGATCCCATGTTTGGGTTTGTCAATCTCAGGTCAGGTTGACCGCAGACAATGTCAGTTTTTCACAAAATTTATGATATGATTGCTTTTTTTTTTTTTTTGAAAAAAAAGAAAAGATTTCTTCAAACAGTAGTATTTCCGCAACAGGTCGGGGAGGGGAGGCAGCCAGAGAGAGAACTATCTGCATTAACATTTGGTGTAAAGGAGGATTTTACATACAATCAAGAAAGCTATGGAAAACGTTGAGCATCCTCATTGTGAGACCGTCTGCGGTAAGAGGCTTCTTCAAATTTGCTGTGACACAGACTGCTACAGGAGATCCTTCCTGCCAACAGCATCTACAACAACTTAGAAACATTTAGCTTGCCTGTTGAAATAAATATGCTATTTTTTAATTGACTTTGACTTTATGATTTATTTTTGCTGCATGACCAGTGGCACTAATAGCTAAATCAAAAAATTAACTGCCAGTCCATGTGATCAATATCAATGATCGGCACTAAACCTGATCGGAGCATACATCATTTTTACTCCTTTCTCTTCTGGAGATTGTTTCATGAGAGCAGCAATATTATCAATACATAAAATAAATATAATTAAATGTCTTTACTGTGTGCTTTATGCACATAAGGACATGTTGTAAGGAGCAGCATTGTTGTTTGTGAGGCTCTGATAGCAACAAGCATACAGCTACCAAAACAACCTGTAAAGAAGTAATTAACAGTTTTTCATCATCACTTTTATTGTTATCATGATAGTACCACAAAATATTCTCATATATTTTAAAGTACATTTTACTTAACCCACAATATAACATAGTTTTATATAACATCAGTAAATATTTTTTGTTATAAAGGTGATGCTAACATCAGTTATTGGTACCGGCCCAGATTTTCACATCGGTGTGTCCAGACTTGAAACCGTAGAAACGTGATGAAACACCTGGATAATGTAACCGAAACGTCCTACACAAATCAACGCCTCTTAATTCATAATAATAATATTTCTTTATTTGTATTGCACTTTTTTTAAACAAGTGTTATAAAGTTCTTCACATAAAAACAAATTAAAACAATATCATAAATGACACAAGAAAAGAAAAAAGTATACCAAATCAATAAAATACATAACAATGTAAGAAATAATAAAGTAGTAAGAAAAATAAAAACAACAAAAAAAATAACTTGATTAGAAACAGAACATGTGTTGTCCTCACAGTTTCCTTGGTTTCTGTCTCCTGTTTAGTCGACCTGAATGTGTCAGGTTCTGCTGGTGTTCTCCAGGGTTTTATTATTTTTTCTTGATAATGAATCAGATCAAAGCTGGATTCAGCGGCAGGTTTTCTGTTCATTAACCGAGTTGTTGCAGCCCTGCAGCATCCAGCCTCTCTGTGTTTCTGCTGCTTGTTATTTAGGCAGAAGGTGAGGTTTATATCATCTTTGATGCCAAAATGTTTATACATCGTGTTCCAAGTTATTATGCAAGTGATATTTTCTCAGATTTTCTTAAATGGTCAATGCAAATGATGGTCAGTATAATTTTCAAGTCATGAACTATTTCAGTATAAATCAAATTTTACTGAACAAAGCTCCCCATGAGGACAGTATTGTTTTCAAAAATAAAAAACTCAAAATGCACTGTTCCACATTATTATGCACAGCAGATTTTCTAAACATTTTATGGATTATAAAGAACTGCAAACGGTCATTCTTTGAATGTGCAG
>CAEFZY010072123.1:0-28785 GCA_903066815.1 Brachyrhaphis roseni
GAATTAAAAAAGGTTTTATTTACCTTTACACAAAAAGTCAGCCTGTCACACTCGGTGCCTAACGCTCCCCAGCAGAACGGTAAAACAGTCTAACACCTCGCAAACGGCACGTTCGAGGAACACACATAACACAGTTGCATTCACTGACATAAAGGAAATATCAATACCAAGGATCAAGGCACAAGACAGACACAAAACCAAGTTAAGAAGGAATTAACAAGCTACAATGAAGAATTAATGAACTTATTATAATAAACAAAACAAATTGGGTGGGGTACCTGTGAACTATAATACACATGAACAGTAAAATAAATAAATAAAGTAATAAATTCGGTGTCTCTCACATATAGCTCTAGTGAACGAACCAACACCTGTAGGATTGTAGTAAACTCTGGATTAGAAAACCCTGCACAATATTAAGCAATCACTTCATTTCCTCTTTCTGACTCGCTCTCCCTCTCAGCGGAAGGCAAAGAACATCCTTTTAGAGCCCCGGCCAAAAGCAAGTAACATGTGCCCTGTTCTCTGTTGTAACCTGTGTCATAGAGCCAGATATAGATCAGCTGTGATTGGCTGTAGAATTTTACTCCATAGGCTGAGATGTACAAGCTGAGTGTAACAGTCGTCTATCTGCTGGCGTCTGATGGAACTTTGGCTGCTTCCACTGACTCCTCATTCATTTTCCTTCTGCTTTGTTTTAAATGAAGTTCATCCAAAACAGAGCATTATGACCATCTGAGCTGAATAGAAGTGCAGTATGTAACGTTTATTAAAAAAAAAGACATGTTTTTTTGCATATTTATTAAAACTGCTTCCATGTGGTGACAGTATAATATGAGACAGATAATGCTTGAAAAGATCTCTCTGCTCCTCCTCCTCCCTGAGCTGCTACTGCTGTCTGAACAAATGCACCGCTACTGACCAAAAACAACCAATCAGAGACACCAGGAGGGTCTTGGCGCTGTTAATTATCTCATGTACATGCTGCTAATGGTGGAGAAACGATTTACAGTTACAGGAAAATGTTTCTGCTGTCATCGGTGGCTATGCTAAGTAGCCTGAGCATTCATGACAGGTAGTGCTAGCTGCAGCAAAAGGGTGTGGTAGCAAAAGCAGCGCCACACGGAGAAGTGATTGACAGCGCTAAAACCCTCTTCCTGGCTCTGATTGGTTGTTTCTAGAGAGAACTTTGAGAATCCAGAGCAGCACGACACAGTGACAGTTTCAACAAATATGTAAATATATATGTATATATTTTATTTTATTTTAATAAAAGTTACCTACTGCTGCTTTAAAGCTTCACGTGTTGCTTCTCGACTTGCAGTTTAAACATTCTCTATTAAAACTGTGATTTTATTTTGTCTGGCATCCTCCTCAGGCGCCCATCCAGACAATTACCAAGCGCTGTGGTTCGAGAAGATCCACGACTCCGTGTCTGGAGAGACGCTGCATGTCTACAAGGGAGGCTACTGGGACGCCAAGGAGCAGGGAAGTTGGGAAATGTGTCCCAACATCTTCTGATTACAGATGCCTGTAGCCTCAGGATCAGTCTGTTGGATGTCGCTCTCAAAGCACACTCAGTGCTTATGGGTATTGTAGTCATTGTGCTGCTGGCTGTGTTGCATCCCATTGGCCTCATGAGTCGGATCTAAAACCAGGGAATGGTGTCACCCCCTAGCTCCACTGTGTTCCAGGGAAAAGAGAGAAAAGCAGTAAGTTATGTTCTGACCACTCGATGCTAATCGTAACTATTATTACTGATGCAAAGAGAAAACACAGAATACTCCATTTTATGCATTCAGTCACTGGAACAGAACATTCAGTAATTCCAGGACAAATTGACAGAAGAACAAGCTAAAGTTGATCACCTCCCTCCAAAAACACAACATTTCACCAAATCTTTCTGATCTGGTTTCTAGTGTAAATATCTTAGTGCACTTTAAATGAGACAAAATTTACGTATAAGTAACTTTTCAACAAGACATAAGGCCTTGATTTAATTTAATAATTCCCTAATATTTATGACAAAGTAAAGCAGATTATTTCATTTGTAGCATGGGAAAAATGTCTTGTTAAAAAGGAAATAATCTGCTAGTGAAACTAGTACTTTTTCGTCAGTACTAAGGAATTAAAGTTAGAACAAGCTCATATTATCTTGCTGAAAAGCTACTTGCAAGTTACTTTTTTCGTATTTCACGTTTGCTAAGATATTTGCACTAGAAACTAGACCAAAAATACTTGTTAAAATGTTGTGTTTTTGAACAGGCACCGTGCTCAACCGTCAGCATTCCTCATGCACAAAGACACCATGTTGGATTTTGAGGTTGTGGATGGTGTAATAAAGCAACTGCTTCATTCCTAGAACATCTGACTCATGTTGTTCAGTGAAATGCATCATCAGCTTTCAGAGCTCCTCTTCTCTCCATTGCCACTCTTCTCCCAGTTTGAAATCTTCTGATCCACTTATGGTTTGATCATCCTCTATACAGTGCCTTATAAGTGTATTTACCCACCTTCCGTTAAACTTTTCACATTTTGTCACATCATAACTGCAATATGTTACGTCAAAGTTTCATCTCATACGTCAGCACAATGTAGTGTGTAATTGTGAAGTGGAAGAGGAAGGATTAATCAAAATAAAACCTCTTATTGCTACAACTCCACATCTTTTCTAGACTAAATCTACAGGTTTTGTACATCTAGTCTTCATAATTCTGTTCTCACACTGGATATATGCTTCATTTACATTCAGGTCGACTCTATTGACTAATCAGACAACTTCTGAAGGCACTTGGTGGCACCAGGTTTTATTTGAGGGCATTAAATTAAAGGAGACTAAATACAAATCCACGCCATCATTTTTAACTACTTTGTATCGTTTTCCTTCAACGTCACAATTATACGCAACTTAGTATTCAATTATAACAAAAGTAAAATACTATGAAACTTGTGGTTGTAACATATTAATACTTTTCCAAAGCACTGAATGTATTTGTTTTCTCCAGAAGAGCTACTCCATTAAAGGCAGTTCATTGTTGTTGTTTGTTTTTCTTTTGATTTTAATTATTTTGCAGTGCATCCGTGTTCACTTTGAGTAAAGTTGAATTATCTCAAAGCTGGAAAATATGTAGTCCATTGTGCTGTGTTTCTACCAGAGGTCTACTTTTTCTACCCTGTAAAAATCTTTTAATAGTATTTATTTAGTGCTTTCTTTCCAGACTCTTTCCCTCCTATAAGGTATAATATAGAAACAGATGGTGAAGGGCAGAGAAGCTGTTTCTGGATGTCCAGATGCTTCAATTTTAAGTGGTGGTGTATTTAATTTTTTTTTCCAGTTTCAGAATATCTTTCCTGATATTGTGCAGAGTGTTCCTTATTTCCGTTTTCCCCTGTGTGAATACAGAGTTGTTAACATGAATTCTAAAGCAGCGATCCAAGAAATCACTTTTAGGTCACTGAGAATCAATTTGTGACTCTTCCTTCAATAATTCATTTTAAACAGTGCAGGTTTTATCTTTAGATTTAATGACCTGGTTTCATACAATCCTTTGGTATAAAAGGTGAAGATGATCTTCACCTTTAGGAAGGAGTTTTCGTAGTGAACTAAAAAAAAAACAATGTTGTTCATTATTACCATATAACTTCTTAATCACAGCTTTAACCTTATGGAAGGAGAATTGAGTGATTTGTGTGCTGCAGGTGTCACATTCTTCCAGAGCAATATGATTACCGGGTGTTGGTTCTTAAAGAGTTACTTCTGTTTCTTTGTTGTATAATTCAAGCTGGGTTACGAAGTGGTTGATTAAAATGAAAGTGAAATGTTAATATTTCTTATTAAAGTGTACTTACAAATGAAGACGTGTTGAAAAACGATGCTGTGTACATGAGTCAGACGGTGAAGGAAGTGGCTGCAGTTAGAGAGTCCTAAACAGAGAAGCACTTTAAAGTTGTTTTTTACTTTACAGTTTGAAGTTTCTTCATTAGCAGGGCCAGCTTTCTATTTGGAACATTTATAGATTTATCCCACAGAATTGTAATGTTTTTACATACAACATTTAAACTTGCAACTGCATCTATTCAGATGATTCAGTTTACAGATTCTTCACTTCTTTTTCTAAACATAAATTCCTCTGTGGTTTTGTTGCTCCATTGTCTCAGTCTTTGTTTTATTAAATCTTTTTTTAATCTCATTTTCTCTATTTCCACGTATTATTATTATTATTGTAGTAGTTTCTACACTGCACTTTGTAGACTGTCACTGTTCTCAGAAGAGATTTAAAGTTGTGCTTGCACTTTATCTAGCTGAGTGTTCCAGGATGTAATATGACTAATAAATAGTTGGTTTCATTTTGATGCTGGGTCCTTAAAAGATTTGTCATTTGGAAAGTTACATTTTAAATGTTCCTAAATTTTGTTCACTTTAGTTATTGAAAATGAGGATTATGAAATGGATTATAATTAGAGATTATACAAGATTATGAAAAAATTTGCCATGAGGAATAAAGCAGCTTTAGGTGAAAAAAACATGAAAGTTGATGTTCTGGTTCTAGATTTTCATAATATAATAAAGTTGTTTAAAACCCCTTGCATTGTCATCCCCAAAATGCCCACGCGGTCTGGCTAAGGGGTTGAAAAGTTGAGATTAAATTAACAATAGCTTGAGTTGTGAAATCTAAAAGTGAAGTCACCGTTTTCAGCCAGCTGAACAACAGTGCGCAGGACCGGTCAAGGAATGGACAGCACTGTTTCCCCAGAGAAAACCCTGGCATGGGTGCAGAATGTAATAAACATGGGCAAAGAATTGAGCACCTTATCACTCATTAGAATAAACATTACATACCGTTTAACATATTTGCAGAAGTGAAAACAGCCATTTTTAACGGCTGCAATCAAGACTTTGATCGATTAGTTTGCCTACTGCTGTATCAAAAGTTTACTTCGTTAAAGTGGAGGACTAATTTTCTCAAAGTATTACAGAAGAGGAAGAGATCACAAGGTGAAACTTAGATAACCAACGCTTCACAAAGTGACAACAGCTCAGGAAGGAATCAGAGAAAATAAAACCAATTACCTGTAAGTGTTAAATAACTGGAAAAGTAGGTATTTTCCTTGAATAGTTTTCCAGAGGCCATTGTTCACTATGTTGTTGACTCTCTTGTTTTCATCACAGGTGAAGCTTTGCATTGTTTCACATGTGAAAAGTGCTGGAGAAAGACTGAATAATGTTTTTGAATGTTGCACTCTACTTTCAGTAAGTCGGCCTCATTCTTAGCAAGCAGGGTCAACATAGAAAACTGAAGGAACTTGAATATTAGAAATCTGAGACCTTTGTGATGGCGATATACGTAGATTTTAATATGTTTTTTAATTTTGTCTGGATTTAGCTGTTGATTCTGTGTGTTCTGGAAATGGTTTATTTGTAATGAACATGTAAGGGCAGGCACATATAAACTGGATTGCTTCAGCCTACATCTTTTTGATTTATACAACACTTAGGAATTGTTTTGTTTTGAATCTTTTTGATTTGTTAGATTGTTGATTGACTAATAAAGTTTTATGTGTTTGAGTGTTTTAGATGAATAAACATAAGTGAACACGTTTGTTCACGTTTATGTGAACAAACGTGTCGAATTAAACCAATGCCAGAACTCCAGTCCGTCCTGTCTCCAGTTCCAAGCAGCTGTACCGCTTTCCAAAGAAAACTTGCCTCTCCCAACATGGAGGCGCTGGCGTCTCGGTCTCGTTTTTACACGGAAGCTTCGCTGCCACTCACCCACGCAAAGGAAAAATAGAACTATCAGGTATTAATTTGAAAACTTTATTGTTTCCACAATGCACTTTTTACGTTTTCCATACAATATATTAGGTTACATATTTATCACATTACAATGAGAGCCGTGTAAAGAAAATGGCTTGAGTTATAAATAAACATTAAGTCTTCACGTTCATACACGTGATCATTTATTATGCCAACGTCGAAAATATATCGTTAAAACAACACAACCCGCCTGACTGCAGTTCAGGCTTCAACCCTGGGTTTTCCCGTGATGACTTAAACCGACTAACACGGGATGTCCGCACGGAAAAAACAAGCGCATCTTAGCATGACGTAGCATTTTTGTTTACTGGGCGGGTAAGAGAGAAGCTAAATGATTCTCTACCCGCTCTTGTCGACGTCTACGTCCGTGTGCTTTTTTATTTCGCAGCTGGTCTCTCTGGTAAGCGCTCAGGGCGTGTAGCTTCTCCGTCCGGGTTTGCGCGTTTTATCCTGTTTAGAACTATGTCCGCAAGAAGACCAGGCCCTGAAGGAGACACCACAGACGCTAGGCAAGACGATGGAAAGCAGTGAGTCAAGGGTTTATTGAGACTGTGTGCGACCTTTATCCTCAGGAGGTCATTGTTTCTTTGTCATGTTCAAGTCAGTAGAACAGACTCTGAGTCCTCTTGGAACCTCCGAGTTCCTCGTTTGTCGGTTTAACTTTGTGACCTATATCACTTAATGTTGTTTTTAATCAATAAGATGATGAAATGTGGTTTGGTTTGTGCTCCTGCAGGCCGGCGGGATCTTTGTCTGCTTCTTCGCCCATGGACGTTGATGCTAAGCCCCAGTCCCACAGCTTCAGATACAGCCTCCGTTACCCCAGCATTGGTCAGTGCATCATCATCAACAACAAGAACTTTGACAGGCGCACAGGTGATGCTTTATCCTGTTTCCTTTTAGCCTCCGACTAGTTCTTTTGTTTTCAGTCAGAATGAAACTAGTTGCACGATACTGGCTGGAAATGTTATCCACCTACTTCTAGAAACATTAGAATTGGGTCACATTTTATTTTGTTCACATTTTAAATAAGGAAGTTAACATTTTATAGTTGTACCATCTTGCTTGTTGACATATGATTATTTTAAAACAGTAAATCATTTGCAGAATTCATGTAAACTGAAAATATACTCCACTGCATTTATAGAAATTAGAGACCAAAAAATGTAGGCAGAAACTTATTATTTTATAATATAAGTGTATATTATAAAATAAATTTTCTAAAGAACTACTAGTTACTTTGTTTAGTAAAATAAATGCAAATTAATTTGTCAGGCCAATCTTCATTAAATCTTGACAGGATCACCTGACATCAATATCCAATAGTTGTTTTTTTTTATTTTTTTTTATCTCATTCTACTGATTTCTTTCACTCTTTATGGTTTTTGATGATGTAGAATATTGGGCATTCCTTCCTCTGATTATGTTAGAGTCATGGATTCACTTGAGTTGTAATTGGAGCTTGTTTTGTTTGCTCTGAGTACTTTCAGAGTAGAACTGCTGGCAGAAAATGATAAGCAATATCTAAAATGGTTGATGTGTCTGAAAGGGTGTTGGTCTGCTGGCTTATTCTTGCTGAACCTCATTGTTTCACAACCAGTTACACTTGTTATTGCTCAAATAAGCACATTATTGATCCATGAATTAGCTCAATGTCCCTATGACTTCCTTAAAAATTTGACTCAAAATAGAAATTATTTAGAAATAGAAAATCATCAGATAGCAGCTGACCAATCAGAAACGTATTTAAAGTGAGATTTTCTTTGGTCGCAAGGCAACTGAAGATGCTTATTAAATGTGTCTGATCTCTGGTTTCTCTGTGCACCTCTAGTTAGAATTTCACTACATTATTTAAGTGTATAACGAAGCTTCAGTGTTTATTTTTCATGTCCAGGGTTCCTACGGTGTGGGAAGGTCTAGAATTTAAATTAATTATTTTCCAGGTCTGGGTAGGTAAGAAAGTAGAGTACAGAAAATATCTAGATTTCACCCTGTATTCCCATTTCTATTGCCATCTCCTTTCTTTTGTCCTTAAAGATTTGTGATCTCTTTTATTGGTTTGTTAGGAACATTCTGCAAGCGAAAAAAATGTCAGACTGAATCTGAAGCTCGAAATTGAAGGCATGATAATTAGTGTTTGTTGCCGTTCATGCCCCACAGGTCGGATACGAGTTAGATGAGAAGCAGACGATCTGGAGTGAGCAAAATGATATGATGTAGTGTTACCTCACAGGTCAGAGAAGGGTGATTTGTGCAGACTTTAACAGATAGGTTGGCAAAGGGAATAGAGGCAGTAAGGAAGTGATGGGCAGGTATGGGATCCAGGATAGGGGAGGGACATATGTTGGTGGGCTTTGTGAAAAGGAGATGGTCGTAGTTCAAACCTTCTTCCAGAAGAGGAAGGAAGGTGACTTACAAGTGTGGAGGTAGGAGCACGAAGGCGGACTGCATCTTCTGTATATTTTGAAATATGGAGATTAGTGACTGTAAAGGTAGTGGTAGATGATAGTGCAGATAGACAGTATAGGATTAAGCTGATGGTGAAGAAGATAAAGAGAACAAATGCAGAACAGAAGACCAGATGGTGAAAACATAACAAAGTGTTGTGGATTTTTTGAGTTGAGACTCCCAGATGAGTGCACAGCTACAGCTAATGTGGTTAGGGAGACGGGTAAGATGGTATCTGATATGTCAGCAGAAAAACTGACTTTATATTGGAACAAAAAAGTCAACCATGTACAGAGAAGGAAGTTCACTAAGAATATGTGGGACAATGAGAGGACAGGAGAAAAGACAGGGGTATGTAGCGTATGATGAAGGTAAATGAGGTAAAGTACAAATAAAAGGTGTATGATGACTTGTGCAATGTTGTTTATGAGAGCCAATGGTCTAATATATCTGTAAACACCAAAGAGCTTTTGGTTTTTACCTATTGGATTCAGATAATGGACACGGTTCAGCATGTCTGCTAAACCATGTTGGCTTGTGAAAAGAGAAAAGGAAAAACGTTGATTAAAATGGAATAAGCTCATGTTGTCAGTCAATAGCCTCTTAAACAAACAAACCAAAGGCTCAGTGGCCTGTTGGCACCAAGGAATTTAAAGGATGGAACCCTGCAAAACCCAACAAAAATAATGAAATAGATGATCAGAAACAATTTAAATTGTTTTATACTAAACTAATTTCCTTCTACCCAGACACAAAGCCTTACTTTAGACATTCTTAAGAACAAAAGAGATCTCAGAGTCATGCAACTGATAACAAACATGATGGGATGATCAGAGAGAGTCTTTGCAGTTGAGGAAAATGGTGGTGTTTGCCACTCAGCTAGAAGCAGACAGCATGTGCAGGGCCACATTTCCCCTTTTCTCAGCGCCGGGGGGCCGCAGTCCAGCCTGGGGCAGTGAAAAACATGAGTAATAGTTGCAGTGGCTGCTCAATTAGTGGTTGGGAAAGGTTGACTTGGTTTGGACGAACATCGGCTTGGCCCTGTACCCGTACAGCAGGCTTGTGAGGCTGCAGAGTCTCATTCCAGGAAAATGGAAGCAGCGTCGGTTCAGCAACAGGATCAGAGTCTCTTTTTGGGGAATCTATAATTCAAAGATTCTTTCTGCAGAATTTTAAGTCTGCCAGAGTCGTGGCTTATTCTTCAGTCAGGATATAGTCGAAATGGAGTTCTCCTTTCGGCCAGCAGAGGGACTGCAATGTTTCACCATTGAAATCCCTTTGCAGTAATGAGGGTGCCTTCCTTCAAGGACAGAGTTTTTGTTAAAACATGATGTCCTGTATTCACACAGTGAAACACCTCTTCCTCCAAGAAACTGAAACTGGGTTAATGCAGGGCATTCTGGGATTAATAGTTTTTATTCCCTGTATGTAGTTCAGGTTGTGATGGCCGGGAACCCACAGGAGTGATGAGGATGGAAAGGATCAGGAATGACAACATCAGAGGGACATCCCATATTAGATGTTTTAGAGATGAAGTCAGAGACCAGACAGAAGGTTTGGACAAGAAACAACAAGATTTTTCATTCCTGCCTGTTGTAGAAATGTCTGCCATAGATCCATTGCGAACTTTAGTAGTGTCTGTGTTGAAACCATTTACCTGCATCCCCTGATACTTAATTAGGGATTCAGCTGTAGGTTCCTATGGTGACAGTTGTTGGAGAAATGACAACAAACACTTTCATTCTGTGGATTTCTATAAATACCTTCTAGAGTTTGCATCCTGCTGCACACATGTATGATTTTCTGAGTGGGGGTTGAACTTCTTGAATAGCACCATGGCGTTACGTTAGGTGTGTCTAAACTTCAAGCTGAACTGGGCGTGTGTAAGAAATTTCACTGAGACTAAAATGCACTTTTCAAATCTGGAAGTTTTCCCTCAGGGCATTGGTTCTCAAACCTTTCACGATGTGCTTCACACCCTTTTTAAAACGAAGCATGACAAACTCATAAGGACAAACTATATTGATCACTGGAGCGAAGTACAACATGCCTTGTTTGAATTTATTCAGCTTCAAGCTGACAGTTTTCAGAGCTAAAACTGAAGATACAGGTAATTGACTCTGCACCACTTGTCCCATAGTTTTGTAATCGGTGCACCAGGTATGCATGACTCACACACTATTTTAACCCAGGGATACATCACTGGGTAGAGTAGAATGAAATTGGAGGTTGTGGGTTCGATTCTTTGATTCAGAACCCGAAGTTGCTCACTAATTTGTGTATCTGTGTATGAATGTGTGCACTTTAGTGAGCGCCTTTGTTGATTGGGAAGTAATTTGGTTATCATCGCTACTGAACGTAGCCTCAGTCGGACAGAAGCTTGTGGTTCTCACTGAGCAGACTCTGTTTTGAAAACCTGTCTAGCAGGACTGAAAGAGCACACTTGATTCAATAAACACTTTTAATAGATTACTGTTTGATTAGGGTAAACACTAGCAGCAGTTCCTGGTTTATTATGTTGTTTTATTGCAGAGTTGGGCACGCCTGCTTAATGTGTTATTTTAGGTGGAATTGTATATTCATTAGGTGTCTGTATATCATTTGAAACTACTGACTTCCAGTATCTGTGGCTATTTAAAATTTCCAACACTTTCCAATTTTAAAATTTTTTGTGAAAAGTTGAAAACTTTTAACTCTTAAAAAATTGACTCCCTTTATGATCATACTTTAAATTAGGAATATTACAGTGAGTAGGAAGGAGGTAAACATGTTTTTTAAGGACAAATAATTTACATTCACTTGATTATAGTAAACACGAGTCTTTAATTTCTTCATTGCTAATAATATCAGCATATCATAGCAAGTCTTGTTGGTTCTGATTTTTGAAATATTTTATTCCGGCACACAAACTGACTCAACACGATACCATTACCACTACCACCACCACAATAAATCCTTCTTAAATCTGCACTAAGTTTACCAGAATTCTCAATTGTATGAAGTGAACTTGTAGAAATCAGGTTAAAGTTGCCACCTTAAAAAAAATCTCTATATATTTTTTTTCAGTCTGTTTTACATCTTTTTTGTCTTTTTAGGTATGAATCAGCGAAACGGCACTGACGTTGATGCAGCCAATGTGTGTAAAGTGTTCACAAAGTTGGGCTATGCAGTGAAGATTTACAATGATCAAACCACCGATCAGATGATGAACATTTTAAGTGAAAGTAAGTACAAAATAAAACTTGTATTTTCAGATTTGAGAACCTCCCTGTTGGGAATGTTATCTGCACGGTGATGTGAAAACACATTTGTCCTTTAACAGATTTTTTCTGCTTTTGCTTTTTTGTCACTTAAATGACAAACAAATTTTAATTTCAGATGAAGATAACCCTGGTAAACATTAAAGAAGAAGTTTTCAAGTGATGTTTTCATTTGTTGAATTTATAAAGTTGTCCAAAGCAATGTGACCCCATGTAAAAGTAGGGCAGCTGACGATCAGCAGATGACGGTGATTGATCCCATTTTTATAATGTTTTTTTTAAATTTATTGATTTTGGTTCAGTTTCTCTGGCCAGGCCTGATTACTGCTTGAACTGTCAGGCTAATAAAGACATTAGTGAAGCAGAAGCTGCCTGGTAAGGTGAAGTAGGCTGAAAGATCTCAGAAAGCATCAGGCCCCAATCAGGACAAACAGAAACACTGACATTTCTCAGCCTGGAGACTTTGACAAGGTTTTCTCTTAAAAAATAAATTTGTCATTTGAAAACTGTATTGTACTTATTTCGGTTTATTTTTGTCTGATATTAAGAATTGTTGTATGATCTGAAAGATGTTAAATGCTGTAAAACAAAACAAAACTGCAAAACATCTGTAAGGGGAGCAAATTGTCGTTGACAGCATAACCGGTTCTATTAATGGACGGTAGTGATGACTCTTTTCACCGACTTCTTTGTTTTTGTAGCATCTAAGCACGACCACAGCAACTCCGCCTCGTTCGTCTGTGTTCTGCTGAGCCACGGCGATGAAGGCGTGATCTACGGTACTGATGGCCCGGTGCAGATCCAGAGCCTTACTTCATTATACCGAGGCGATCGCTGTAAAACTCTGGTGGGAAAACCCAAACTTTTCTTTATCCAGGTAAACAAGGCCAATCCTTACATTTTTTAAAAATGGTCTTTCTTCTTGTTTGTCATATTATTTATTGAAAATTTTGTCTACTCCGTTCTGATTAGGCGTGCAGAGGCACCGATCTTGATCCGGGTATTGAAGCCGACAGTCCAGACGAAACCACAAAGATCCCTGTGGAAGCAGACTTCCTCTACGCCTTCTCCACCGCTCCAGGTTAATTGCACATAAGTTTTTAAACTATCCATCCGTCCATCCATCCATTTTCTAACACCTTTTTCCCAGTAGGGTTGGGAGGGGTTGTTAAAACTAGTAATTTCTTTTTGTTAGTTTTTTTTTTTTTTGCTTAAAAAAATACTAATTCAGGTTAATTTGTGCTTGTCGCAGGCTACTACTCCTGGAGGAACACGATGACTGGGTCTTGGTTCATCCAGTCGCTGTGTGACATGATCAGCAAATACGGAAAGGATCTGGAGCTTCTGCACATCATGACACGAGTAAACCACAAGGTGGCAGTAGAGTTTGAGTCTGTGTCCAATTCACCAGGGTTTAACGCCAGGAAGCAGATCCCATGCATTGTGTCGATGCTGACCAAAGAGATGTATTTCTGCCCTTGATGTTGAATTCTCAGCAGAAACCTGAGCTTGGCAGACGTGATTACAGATCGGTTTGTGCTTTTCCACATGATTTCAGGTGAAAATTACACTTCAGAAAATGTGACACTTCAGGATACTTTTAATTTAATAGGTTTGGCATCATAGGTTTCTCGCTTTGTGTTGTGTATGTCTGACATGAATAGTGTTCAGTATTTTATATTGCATGTGCCTGTTTTTTTTATTATTATTATTTTGTTTTTCAGAATTTATGTAATTTTATTATTATTTTTTTTTTATCGTTCCCGGCTAAACCCAAACAACAGGCATCTAGTTTCACTTTACCTTCTCGTACCTTTAAACAAACCAATTTCATATTTAGTTACTGAGTTTCGGTAAATTTCTTTAGGCAGTAAAGCTTTCTGAAAAGTCATGGAGATGAGCATAAAGACACTTCCTTTATAAATAGTTTTCTCAATCTTTTATACTGCATCCTATTTGTGCTTCTGATCTCAGATCAGGCCTGTCTGCTCTTATAAGAGAGGACGGATTTTGCTCCTTGATCAGGGAATCACAATATTGGGAAATAGGAGTGTTATTAATTAATGGGATACATTTAGTTAGCATTTCAGGATTATTTGAATTCATCCACAATAAAGGACGGAATGAATGGCCTGTATTAGATCATGTCAGCCCATCTTGGAAGGATTTAAATTCAGACTTTGACTATGCCAATGCTGAGGTTGCAGACTGATGGCTGAACTTTCACTTTCAGGACTTTTTATTTTATTTTATTTTTTTATTATAAATAAGAATTCATCACTCAGTAACAGTTATCCGGGTCCCAGTAGTAGTCTCAGACCATCACACTGCCACCACCGTGTTTCACTGTGTGTTCAATATTGTTTTTCTTAAATGCTGTTAGTTTTACACCAGATGTCACACAACACACAGCTCTTTCAAAAGGATCCACTTTTGTCTATATATTTTTCCAACAGTTTCATGGATCGTCGAGATTTTTTTTTTTTTTTTTTTTGCGGGATGTTGGAGGGGAGGGTCATAACTATTGAATCATGACCTCTGACCTTAGCAGAGGCAGGAAGGCTTACAGTTCTTCAGATCTTTTTGACCTAGATGAGCCGTTAGAGCGTTCTCATAGTAACTTTGGATCTAACTGTAGTTTGATCTCCATATACAGTGTCAGATGGTAGATGGAGGAATGGATGGTGGAAGTAAACCCAACAGTGGAGTGATTATAAACTTTATTTTGTATTCAGTAGAATTATCTTTGCCAGCACAATCTGCTTTAAATGAGTCCAAATACAGTAAAACTCTATGAAGGAAGAATGTTTTTTCATGACACTGTATGCTCTGTGTGGTCATAAAGACCAGTGAAACTCCAACTGACCAGTTCTCAGTGATCTGTGCAACTTTACTGTTTACACTCTACACATTTCAGGGAAATACCTTTTTCAGCCAGTTTGACTGTTTTTGTACTTTTCTAATGATGAAACTGTCAAAATGTATCTGCGCACAATCATATTCTGAAAAGGCAGCAAGTCTTTTTAAAGCTGTATTCTCTGTTTCACCAGACATTAAATTGCACAACCATACTGCGAACAATAATGTAAAAGCGTCGCCAGGCTTTTGGTGGATAATGTGTAACATAGCCGAGAGCGGCACGAGAGCTGTAACAAAGCTCGCAATTTACTTTAAAACCTTGAATTTCTGATTAGTTTTTCTTCTTATAGTGAAATTTACATTAATGAAATTGACTGAGTCTGTGCTCTGGTTGAAATTTTCTTTTTAATTGGTTACAGAAGCCACGGAAGCCATTCACCAAATGTTGTGATAATAGTTTTCTTGCCTTAAAACCTTTTGTACCAGTTTATTTAAGTAATCTGACCAAAACAAATCCATTTAGGCCTCAAGAAAGGGAAACCGTCAAGATTGTTGTACTTCTATCGTTTTTCTAGGTTCTCGTAAATTTAAGCGTTTGCACGCTAAGCACTCTCTGGTTTCAGTAAGTGCTCTTTTGTGAGAATCCACTTACAATAATAACTTGTTTTAGTTTCTTCAATGTTGAAAGGTGGACAATTTTTACATTTGTAATATACAATATCACTGTTTATCAGCAGCTGCATCATGAGCTTGATGGAATGTTTTTGTTCTTCTAAATAAACTCTTTCACTCATGTTGCTTGTTTGGCTGAAGGGTTCAGGGCAAATGTCTGCTTTTTCGTCTGGGAGGGGTAACATTTAATTTTTACTGCTAAAAACAATTTTAGAATACACAATATAATTAATGTTGTAATTGACAGGGCCCCTTTTTTTTCTATGAACTAAAAAAAGAAATAAAAAATGTGGAGGGCCCCCTGTTGGTCAGGGGCCCTTGGAATTGTCATAACTTTCCCTCACTATACGGTGCCCCTGATTATAGTATTTGATAGAACAACATAAAGATGTACATGACTAAAGTGGAAAGAAAACGATGCAAGCTTTTAAAATTCCTATGCATCATATTTCACAGCTGCGTGTCTTCCACTTTCCTGTCTGGCCACTCTCACATAAAGGTCACTAAAGCCAATATAGCCTTGAAAAGAGACTTGCAGAGATAAGTTGAGCAATAGGAGGTACAAATGCAAGTCACACTTTTTTAAAAAAAAAAAAAAACGTACAATTTCCTTCCACCTCAAAATAAACCACTTTTATGTATCTCGAATAAAATCTTCCAAGTCTTCAACTTGGAAGAATATTTAATAAACAACTTTTAATGAAAACCTTTCGTAAAAGTTTAGTTTCTTGCATCAGGGTTTAAATATATACTTTTTCTTTTACCACCGAATTATTTCTATTAAAAAGCTGGTTACGAGAAAAACGCTTCCAAGAAGTTGGATTGTCTCAGTCTTGCTGACTTTTCTCTCTTATTGATTTTTTAAAAAATGTCTCGTTGGCCCAATAGTGCGTTACCTGTTCAGTGTTTAATTCGCTGTCCTCATTCGGTATAATAACAGTAACAATAGAGGCGCAAACTCGTTTAAAATGTGAGCGTAGTAGTTTACGAGGAGTTTTTGAACGCAGCACAAAGTCCTCGCCTCTTTTGTGGCTGAAAATAGTTCGTAATGCTCTTTGACAGTTACAGTCTGAGAGCAGCGCGTCTGACGGCCGCTTACATGGAGCACCTGACCTGACTTAGGGGCAGCTTTCTTCTACAAATTACCTTTAAAAAAAATTTAAAAAACGAGGCTGTATGAGAGGTTTGAGGACTTAATAACGAGGTTCCCGCTCAGAAATGTCAGTTTTCTGTCGGGAAGCGAAGCAGGGATGGAAAAGTTTTCCCACATCGCTCCGCTCTCTCTGGCTCTCGTGCTGTCGCGGGTCGGCGGGGAAGATGAGAAGGGTTCACCATCATCATCATCAGCACCGCCAGATGCAGCGGAGGTGTGGAGAAACTTACAGCATCACACCGGCTACGAGGTCTTCGCCAGCTTTAAAGCCGTCAACATGCAGCACTTCTGGAACAAGGCGCTGACCGAGGCTCTGTCGGAGGTTTTCTTCCTGGGCTGGATAGACGAGTGCGTGCTGCTCCTCCACAGCCAGGAGGCGCATCTTCAGCAGCTCAGGAACGCCTGGACCAGGAGGACCCTGCAGCCACCGCAAGGTTTTCAGATCAGATGCATAGGTGGGTAACAAGCTTCAGAGTCCATCAGTGACTATCAGTTATCGGGACGCCATGTAAACGGATGTAACTCCTTGAAATCCTTGACGTTTTGTCATCTTTTAGGGATGCACCGATACAAACATCTGAGGTTTAGTATCGGCCGATACCTGTTCAGGTCAGAAAGACAGTGCTGAGTTGACTTAAAATTTTTCTTTTTTTAAATGCATACATAAATGTACTGAGTAACTTTTTTTTTATAACTATTTTTGTGATAACAGCACACTTAAATACAAAATAAATAATAAAGCTCAGATCAGTGCATCTAAAATCAGACTATAATTAGGATTTTAGGTGGTTGACCAACAAAAAAGTTGGTCTTAGTTGTGAAGTGGAAAGATGTGGCTTTTTGAGTTATTTTATTATTATTATTTTATTTATTTTTACTAAGAATGTTAAAAAGTCTTAAGGTATGGCTAGACCAGACTTTACGAAGGGCTGGGTGTTTTGTAAACATTGCACTTTATATAAAACTCATAGGCCCAAATAATGTGAGTTGTTTTGATTTTTGTAAATACAAACAATATTCAAATATTTGAAAATTATGAGGCTATGGTCGATTTCCTTGGAAGCTACATGGAGATTATGGACATATTGAATCTAAACTGCACCAGTTCATCCCTCGTGATGTACTGTAATTTTCAGTAGTAAAATAATATTTCCTTAGAGGACATGACACCAAAAGTGGTTTATTTTGTTATTTTTTTGCTACTTATATGAATTATTGTCATTTTGGCTCTTAAAATACCAAAGTTACTTAACTTTATACTTTGTTCTGTCTGTTGACGTAATTTTTAATTATAAAATGACTGGTAATTTTATTAGTTCTTCAGTATTTGACTTTTTACCAAATACTTTTTTTCCCTCTTGCTTGAGTAATTTCTTAAATGGCTCTTTTTCACTTTTTCTCGAGTAAAAATTTGTTGAAGTATTGCTACTCTTATTTGAGTATAATTTTTGGGGTTCTCTAGTGAGTCCCATTACCCATATCAAAAAACCTCCAGGGCGTTTGCTGTCACCCCAGACTATGACAACCAGAATTTCTCTTTGAAAAACAAACTATAACAGAACCTGCTTTTAATACCAAAACGTTGTGTATTAAAATGTGAGGCTTTATAGATCTCTTTTTGAAGTCCTGTTAACCATGTTAAAACCTGCATAGAGGAGCTGTGAGGTAAAATACTTCTAGCCAAAGTTTTAAGAGGAAGTTATTAGTCAGTGATTCCAGTGAAAATGCCCACCGGGTTGCATCCGACCAGTCGCAGCTAGTTGGAGTTAAAAGGCAGTTTATGTATCATCTCACCTTGTGACGGCAGTCGCTTTATGACTTGTACTCTTACTGATTCACAAAGACGAGTTCAGGAACTGGGTCCAGTTATTCTCAAAGTTTAACTTTTCAGTCCCCAGGCCCATGTTTTTTTTCTGTCATAACTATAACTCACATACACGCTAAGGCATGTTGGGGCGTCTCTTTTAGCAGGTTCGATCACAGCAGCTTCTCAGAGCTGCTGTGGTCAGCTCTGACCACAGCTCTGACCACAGCTGACATGAACTAATGAATGGAGTTCATGTCAGAACTCTGACATGAATTGTCAGAGTTCTGACAATTCATGTGTCTTCAGTTGGGTCACAGATTCAGTTGCGCGTAGATGACGTGATGCACTGACGAAAGGCAGAGTAAAAACACAAAATTGATGATTTTCTGTAGATTTATGCACAAAGTTCTGTTGACAATTATTCCACCCCCTGAATGACACTCAGAATATTTGTGCTTAATGGAAACATGTCAATTAAAAAAAAACAACTCTTGTTTTTGACAAAAAGCTTTGGTGGTAGGATGAGGTGGTTTTTTGGCCGTATTAAAATTGGTTTATTTTGCAAAACTACAATGAAAACACTTTTTCACATCCCACAAGGCCAGTAGCAACTGGATGTTGCTACTGGCACAAACCACAAAGAAGAAGACAACAGGAAGTAGTTGGAAGATGTCGGCATTACATGTTATTTAACGACTTATTACGTGAACAAAGTTATTCACACGGGATTTTAATTTCATTTCTCATTTAATATGAACACCATGATTGCGAAATGGTGTTTTTTTTGTCCCCCCAACCTCAGCAGAAAATCAGCAAACAGGGTGAAGTATTGTATTTTGATCATGAATACATTGATTGAGTAATGAATACTTAACAGAAGACACCATTTTCAAAAAAAATTTTCCATTACTTTTTGAACAACAAACTCGCTCTGGTGTTTTCTCCCAAGTTTTGCTGTTGCCATTTTGCCACCCAGAGGAGTATGGAGGACAGCTGACGTAAACTGCTTATGTGGGGGGAAGAAATTTATTTCAATTTGAAAGGCTAATAAATAGATTCATAAGCAGATCATAACAAAGGATATTATATCTATAATTTCAACATATTTTAGTCAGTTTTATAAACGCATGATATAGTTTCAGTTAGCTACAGTTTTTTTCCCCCATTAATTACCATTTTATGTATTTCAACTAACAAAATTTTTTTCTCAATTTCAGTTTTTGTTTTTCGATTCACTTTAGTGAACTATGATAATCTTGATAGATACATAATATCAGATCAGCAGTCTGACACCTCTGCACTGTTGCTCAGACTGACTGTGACTGGACTGCTGCTAGGCTGCTTTCAGGTCCTTGTCGGTAGCAGCAGACACTGATAAGCTGTGGAATGTTTGTCTTGTCGCTAATGACTCACCAAAATTAATAATGCCAAAACCAAACGTGCTGGTGCAAATTTAACATATGCTGTATGTATGAAGTGAATTTTTACAAGTCATGTCATATTTTTGTGCAGTTTGAAAATCACAGGAAGGACTGTTTTTGTTTCAGTCTTCACATTAATAATGAGGCCATGTGAGCACAGAGATCAGCTACAGTTTAACCAGCATGACACCCCTGCAGCTTCAGGTTTACCTGCTTATTTTAAATTAAAACAAACAAACCTTGCCTATGACTAATGATTGGAAACACTGACCATGATACAGACCCATTCAATAAATCATTGAAAAACATGATTTATTTCAGAAATGTTATCACTAAGTGAAATTCATTTTATAATCGCGCATAGATTGATGTTTGAAAAACTTTGTAAATTATTAAGATTTTCATATTAAGATATGACATTTAAAATTAGGATAATACATCATATCAATAAATACAACTATTTTAAAAACAAAAATGTGAGCTTACTGAAAAATATGTGTACTACCTGCTTAAAGTTTTTTGTTTTTTCAAAGCGTACTTTTAAATATCAAAGGCTTGCAGGACATTTAGCTTTCTGTTTCTGTATGAGACATTCTAAGTAGTGACATGAAATACAATTTACTTGGTCAGTATTAACAGTTGTGGAACTGTAACCAAGCAGACTTAATAACTTGCTTAATAACAATTACAGAAATTATGGGGGAAATATTTAAGCAGAAGCACAACCAGTATCTAAAAAAGCAGCACTTATATTTCAACTTTAAGAAAAAATACTTAGAATAAGAATGTAACATAAAATTAGGAAAATGTAAAGCACAGTGAATAGTTTCTGGATGCACTGTATATGTCTTTCTCTTGTCTTTTAGTGATCTAAAAGAAAATCTATAATGTGAAAAATATTTTCTTAATTCTTCACTATCATGATTCCTCACTTTCATTCTATAACAATTAACAAAGGTAAGCTTTTTGAAATATTAGTCTTGACTTTTACATATGTTTTTCTTTAAGTTGGCATGTAGTGTCTATAATTTCAAAGAACTTCTTGATTATTGCATGATTTGTACAATACCTGTGCAGTACTGAATTGTTCTTGAGTCAATTCTTAGCTGGATCGCAATAACTTGAATCATTTATAATTTTTTACAGTTTTCAGTCAGTGACAAACTGGTCTAGTCTTAGTTTGAATGGGCCCAACACTTCCATACCTGAAGTCGTTTGAGAGACTAATAGTCAGCATAAATAAAGAGTCCTGATACTGTGTGTCTTTTGCTTCATATCATGACTGCACTGAATTTTATACTGTTTAACTTTGTTTAACTCTGAGCACAATTTCAATGTGATCCACATTAACATGCCTTACTTTTTGCCTATTACTTCATATAGAAAATTTGGCTTTGCTATAATTTAATAACTTTTGTCAAACCATTTTTTTTAAACTATCAGTTCCTGTTGACTTTACAGTGTTTACTAGAGTGATGTAGTGTAATATAATGCAATATAATAACTTTAGGCCCCTTAAGGAGTTAAACTGCCGATGGATTAGCAAGTCCAGATGAAAGTCTCAGACTTTCTGCTGTAGAAACAAGGACTTTTTTTTTTACTATTCAATCTGATTAGCAGAGGCTGAAGAATTAGGGTTTGTGCTCTTTAGGCAGGAAAAGTGCAGTGTTTGTTCAGGAAAACTCTACCCGACTCTATTTCCCTGCTCAGCACTGCTCTTCGCTGAAAGGAAAGGGAGGGCCTCCACAGAGAATAGGAGGAAATGTTTTGACGCAGCAGAAGCTGTTGCTATATATTTCACATACGTTTTACGTTGGATATCAACGTAAAAATCTGTATGTCTTTGATCTTACTTTTAGCTTTGAGAGTAAGATTTTGGTTAAATGAGCCACTGAGGGACACACTCACTGGTAAGAAAGTTTTTGTGAGAAGGTCTTGACAAAAATCACATTGTTACTCTTACATGGAGTCCAGCATTATTTATTCAAGATGAAAAGATAAAAGTTAAAAATGCTTTATTATCCCATAGGAAAACTTTATTTAGCCACTGTTTCATTTGTGACATCATCATACACAAGTACAAGCTTCAGTATAGATTAGATGTCTCACATTGAAAAAACTAGCATTCTCTATGTAAAAAAAAAAAAGATATAAAACTTCTATAAAAACTACATTTGACATTTCTTATGTCCTACAGATGATGTAGATATGGTAAACTCTTGATGTTTTTTTATTTTTCTCATTTTTTGAAGTAGTGGCATTTCATTTTACCAAATACTCTTTAGTTACTGTACTTGTTGCGAGAGCTGGATCATTTACTGAAATCTGTTATTAAACAAATATATTTTATAATAAATCTGAAATATAAGCACCTGCTGGTAACAGTAGTCCTTGCAACTGAACAATAAAATGTGGTATGCCTTACTGACATCTGCAGTCTTATATTATTCCATCTTAAGTCATTATCTTTCAGAAAAATTATAATTTTTAAGTTGTGCAGGTATTGTGGTTCAATCGATGGTGCTAAAGTAGCTACAAAATAAAAGCTCTGCTTTTTGGTTTTATGTACTGAATTGAGACTTTTTATGATAGTTTTCTTTTCTGCCCCCTGAAGGTCAGTTTGAGACATGCAAATATGACCCAGCAGCTGTAAAATGCCCAGTTCTGGTCTCATTGGAAGTACAACTTTGCTCTTTTGAACTTGTGCTGAATAATCATGAGTAGTCATTATGTTACTAGCAGTGGACAGTAAGAGCAGGTTCACTTTGAAGAATCTGAGAGCATGTCTTATTGGTGAGTCAATCGAACTGCTACCATTAACCCTCTGGGAGCTTTTATTTAGTTTTGCTCATTTGTCTTTTTGAAACACATTTTTTTCAAAACGTTACAAATCAGAACTCAGGACAGACTTTATGTAAGAAGGGTTGTGTTTTTTTTTTTTTTTGGTTTTTTGGCATTATGACAAGAAAATAAAAACTAATGTAGATCAAAGCTTTCAAAAAATTTATGCAAAAGTGATTTTGACAAAATCAGGTGAGTGTGTTGACATACCTCCTGTGATTTTAATAAATTAGAATATCTTTGAAAAATGAATTAATTCAAGTAACTCAATTTGAAAAATAAAATCCATATTTTCTCAAATCAGCTTACGGTCATCAACACTTTAGCAGAGCCATAGGCTGAATTCATGCAAACGGAGTATTGAATACATACTGCACAGTACATGAGCATATTTTCCAATAAGTCAACATTTCTGCATTTAAAAAGCAACTTTAAATACATTAATAATATCATTTAAGAATCTTCAAAGAGTATTTGTGGATGGTGGTGCTCTGGATGGTCATGCAACAGTAACAGTCAGTCATGCAATTAATCTCTCTAGGCTTCTGACTGAAGACTGTTACAGTACCATTATGACATGATAACAACTCAGTGTCCAGGCAGCAGAGACAATATTCCACAGTAACTTGTCCTGGATGAATCCATCAGTTGGTAGCAAGCTCTGCCAATCCACCTCCTTTGCTTTTGCTGCTCCATCTGTCCGTCTGGTTAGAAAGCCGGGCAGAAAATTTTAGAGTCTGGGATTTGACCTTTGCCCAATATGATGGATGGAAGAGACGGTTTGAACTTCCTCCTTCTCTCCCTGCTCTCCGGTCCCGCTCTGCATCCATTAAATATCCTTTTCAACTCCTCTGGGATTTGGGGTCAGAGTTGGGTCAAAGTTCAGGCATTATTTGAGCCTTTCAGATGCTTATTAGCCACTCCGAATCGTAAAGAACCAATACCTTGTTGCCACGGTTACGCATCATGTCTAAAAGTGAAAAGGTCAGAGCAAAAGTCCTCCCAGATGCAGGACATCCAGAACCAGAGGACAACTTGTCCAAACAAGCGGTGCCTAGATCAAAAAAATATCAACAAAAGTCTGAAAAAAAGAACAAACCAGAGATAACATGAAACAGCTGCTGCCAGCATGAGGATATTGACATTTATATAAAATAATAGGGATGCACTAATACAAATATTGATATTTAATATGAATATTGCTGTCATTGCCGATAACCAATACTATATTATATATACATATTATATATATTTTCCCAGCCTTTTGACCGTTCACTTATCCCCCCACCCAGTCTCCCACTCCAGAAACAAAAGTCAACAAGATGACTTTTGTTACCACTGCTAATGCTGATATATCAGACATCCCTATAAAATATGTTATATTCACATTTTGGAACTGAATTAATACAATTATTTAAACTTTCAATTTCATTCTAATTTTATGAATTATATTATATTATATTATATTATATTATATTATATTATATTATATTATATTATATTATATTATATTCTCTCCGCTGTGGAACAGTCACGTGAAGAGGGATCCTAGTTTTTCTGGTCCTTGTCTATGTGCTTCAGTCGACTTTCTATTTTGGGTAACTGGCTCTTTAAGGGAACAACGCTCAAAAGCTAACAGCTATGAGCTCATCGGCTTGCGTTGTCATAGCAACAAAGGCTGTTGCAGCACAACTGAGAAATAAAATGGCTGGCGTTGTGTTGCTCTCCCTCCTCCTCCTCCTGCTGCTGCTGCTGCTCTCCTCTTTCTTTTTGCTATCAGTGAACTGGAGCAGATTGGTTGTGACACCATCCTCCACCTCCCTCCACCCGCTCCATCACCTCCCCACTTTGCCCTGTCCTGCCCCTCTCACTTTGCTCCTTGTTCCGTCCCTCCAACCGTCCATTCACACTCCCCACATGTGAGTCAGCATGGAGTGCGTTTGCTTGTTTGCT
Source organism: Brachyrhaphis roseni (assembly GCA_903066815.1). NCBI lineage: Eukaryota > Metazoa > Chordata > Actinopteri > Cyprinodontiformes > Poeciliidae > Brachyrhaphis > Brachyrhaphis roseni. The sequence continues at coordinate 24,233 of CAEFZY010072123.1, forward strand.
GTTGCCTTCTTGTGTTTTTTTTTTCTTTTCTTTTTGCAGTTCAGCAAAGTTTCAGTTGTTTCAGGTGTTAAAAGTCAACCCTGCTGTCTCTAAGTGATTCCTGTTGACTGTGAGTTTTGTCGTATAGGGCCAGGAAAGGCAGAGAGAGGGGCCCCTCATCCCTAAAGAGGACATATGATGCAAAGAAGGTGGAGGGAGACAATGGAAATGGAAATTTAGCTAAAGACATGTTCCTCTTTTTTCCCCCTGGACTTTTACCAGAGGAGTGGATATTTTTTTTTTAATATTTTGTTTATTTTTTTTGGTGTGTGTGTGTGTGTGTTCATATTTTCTCTCCTCTCTGCCTCTAACGCATGTCCTCGTTCTCTCTCCCTTGCATCCTCTCCTCCCATCCCCTCAGCCTCAATCACCCAGACACAGACGCATGCATGCTCACGCAGAATCACGCGCAGCAGGCGGATGCGCACATACGTACTCTCTCTCTCTCTCTCTCTCTCTCTCCCTCTTTCTCGCTCTCTCCCTGTCACACACACACACACACACATGCGCACGCACGCGCACACACACATACTCACACACCCTTCCTGGAGGTGCTGGGAGCAGCTGCAGCATTAGCGTTGAAAGAGATTTTTGCTGTTGACTGGAGTTTGCATCCCCCACACCCCCCCTCAGCCTCCGCCCCCCTCCCCCGTTAATGAATGGATGCTACGGCGATCGGATCGGGGAGCTTCTAACGTCGTATCGCAGGGGGGAAACTGTGGATATCTATTCCTGACTTGATTTATTTATTTCATTTCGATGCTCACCATTTTTTTCCTCTCCCCACCCCTCTCGCTGGTGTGCTGTTGTCGAAAGGACGATGGGGTCTTGTGGCTGATGGGATAAAGATGGAGGTGAACATGGTGTCTCCGGCGCTGGGCTTACTACGGAGATTTTAATGCCCGTCGGGGCCTGAATGGAGCTTTTTATTTCGGGCTTTTTTCTTTTTCTTTTTTTTTTTTTTAAAGCCAGCTCTTTTGTTTTACGAGAGGGGGGATCGGCCGAGCACTCCTGTTGTGAATTGAGCCATTGTCAAAGACTGGGCCTCTTAAAGCTTTTGCTTCTGTGACCATACCATCAATCTCCTCCGGATCTCATCTCTCCCCCTCCCCACCATCTCCCCCCCTTTTTCCCTGCTACTTTCTGAAAAGGGAACGCGCAACCCCCCCACCCCCCAGCCCTCCACCCACCCACCCAAAAAAGAAAAGAAAAAAAAAAGCTCAGCTGAAATCCTTTTCTCACCGTCCTCTTTGCTTCCAATGCCCCATTTCCCTCATCTCTACCCCTGCTCCCTCCACCCCCCCACCCTTCCAACATCTCTCCCTCTCCCTCCTCCCACATCAGAGTGGCGACGTAATGTGCCTCCCTACGCATGCAAATGGGGATGCTACAAATGGTGGCTGGGACTGATGTCGATGAAAGGGTGATGCCTCGCGCAATCACCTGCTCCTCCGCCGCCGTCGCCCCGGATCAGCCGATGACAACAGCCCACAGCGCCGACGCGCTCGTTCGTAACTCGCTCGTGAACGTAAATGAGATGCGTGAATGTGTGTAAAGGCGCACACTGGTTCCTGCCATGTCTGGTGTGTGATCGCTCTAGCGGGACGTTCTCACTGATGCGGGGGAGGCACTGAGCCTGAGGTTGGTCGACCTCCCCCTTCCCCACCTCCCCTCCTTTCCTTCCCCCTCTCCCCCTATTCCCCGCCCTCCCCCCCATTTCACCAGTTCCCAGCACCCCCTACCCCTTGCCACCCCTTTTTGCCCCACGCTTCCTTATCCCAGAGGTCCCTGGGGAGTGAAGGCCGCCGGATTAGGAAAAAAACAGGGGGAAAAAAAGGGGGGGGGGGGGGTCACGATGAAGAAGAACCGCAGCGGCAATCTGCGGCGGGCCTGGCCCAGCTCGGAGCTTCCCGAACGCCCGCTGGATCACAATCTCTCTCGTAGCGAGAAGGACATCCGTGTGCAGAAGCAGCATCTTCCTCCTCCTCCTCCGCATTTCTCTCCATCCCCACCAAGTTATCGTGCGCCAGGTGAGTCTGACACTCCCCCTACCCCCTCTTCTGTCAGAAGTTCCACCTTCTCTACGCTAAGGCAGCTAAGAGTTTAGGAAAAGTGATGTGGAATCAGTTTTGAATCAGCTCCAACCCATTGGGGATGATGTGAGATGTAAGAAGTGTTGAGAAAGCTTTTCCTTTCTGTCCCAGTGGAAGCTGGCATCTCAGTGGGGTCAAATCTGTGTGTGTTTTCCTTGATATATTTTTATAATCGCACTTTATCTGAGCTATGTTTTGAAATGTAGATAACAGGTAAAGTAGGTACAGCGTGTACAGTTTGTATAAATGGTTGTAGGATGATTACCTTTGGGCGAAATCGTGTCCTTTACTTCTATTGCGTGTTTGCTCATCTCAGACTATGAAGGACCTTTCTCATTTTGCAAAGCAAACACTTTTATTCCTTTTCATAGTATTAGGCCACCTAATGTGTCCTGACTAAAACACATTCGTGTGCAAATTCAAAAAGTCCCCTATAGCCACACAAGGCTTAAAGGGCTTGAGATACTAAAGAGAGATAACGTCATCGTGTTGCTTAACTCACCGTTCGGACTGAGTGTCGCTGAAGAGGCAGAGCTAAAGTTAAAGAAGCACAACTCAGATGAGTGATGCCGATTCTGTTGGGATTTTCATGTCAAACTTGAGCTTTGGACATTAGACTCCTCATCGTCTCGTGTGATTCTCAGATGTAGGTCAGGGGACAGGGTCACTACAGCACAGATACTGCAGCAGTTGCATGCAGTTTGTTGCTTTACAACCTTCCAGCTAGACAGATGTCGGCTTTCGGGTAGAGCTTGAAGCCCGGGCTTTCTGTGCGGTACGGGATGATCTCATCATTCGCTACGGCTGACAGCAAAGCCAGCTTATGGCGGACCTGAGAATTTCTGCGTGGGTTAGCTCGGAGCGGAATTTTGAGCAGGTCCGTCTTTGAGGATGCTTTAACCGGTTCTCTGAAACAGACAAGCGGTTTGCAAAGGATTTTTCACTCTTCTGCAGCAGATGCCTCGCTTTGCTAACCCAGAAAAGGCAGCAGCAAAGAGAGGCTAAGGAAGCACAGAGACGAGGGGAGGAGCCGTTCCTGGCAGCGTGCACACTGCCGCTGTTTGACCATTACATCATAGCTTCACACGCTGCGCCCACTGTTCATTCATGATCTAACTGTTGTGCCTGTGCCTCCTCCTCCTCATTCTGCAGGTGATGTGTCTCCGATCAGTATGTCACCTATCAGTCAGTCACAATTCATACCACTGGGGGAGATCTTGTGCTTGGCCATCTCTGCTATGAACTCTGCCCACAAGCCTGTCAACCAGGAGGCACTGATGGAGCACCTCACTGCCAGTTTTCCAGGTACAAATCCATGTAGAAACTTGGAATACATAGGGGAAAAATGAATCTATTAGAAATGTACAGTGGAGTGAAAAAAAAATTCCCCTTTTCAGATTTCTTCTGTTTGCTTTCTTGCTACACTTTTATGATTCAGACCATCAAACAAATTTTAGTATCCGACAAAGATAAAACAGCAAACACACAGCAGAGAAAGAAAAATGCTGGGTCAAATCAGAAGACAAAAAACAACAGCAGTGTTTGTTTAGAGATCTACTAATTTTCTGTTGTGGATAATCTATTTCTGTAACACAAGGAGACTTACTGATATTATGGTGAAGAATCTCCATTAATCTCTTGATATTATTCGGGTGTCAGGGCTTCCCTTAGAAAGCCCACTAAGCCCATCGTGTTATGTTAAAAATGTTTAAAAAATTCAGAGGTGCCTGAGCAGGCATCTTAAATTAGAAATAACAGCATGTGAGGCCAATGGGTAGGTGATCATGTCCTTGCGCCCAGTTCAATGCGTCAGCTACAAATCTAGCTTAATGCTTTATACATCACGGTTATTGGTGTACATAAAAAAAAACCTATTTAAAATAAACAAAATGACACTGGTGGGGAGGCAAGTAAAGCCTGGAGGCCCACTAGGCTTATAGAATACTGAACTGATCTTGCGTGGTATAGGCAGACTCTCCAATCAATCAGTCCAATAAATCTGATTGGCTAATAACAAGTTAAACTGACAAAGCAGGCCTTCTGAAGATTCAAGTATCCTTCTCCATATTTACTGACATAGCATTAGCAGCTATTCCAGTAGCAGCTGCAGGAGCAGCCGTAGGTTCCTCTGTTCCCAGCTAGCAAGCGAATATTCAGATCAGTAAATGCCTCCTGAAAGTTGAATGTTCGGAAATGGATGTTCAGTACGTCGACTAAATGTTGACTCTGAATATTGAAATATATGTGGAAATACAAATGGTGCTGTTTGGTGGTCGATATTCACCCCACATGAAATGCACCGTAAGGCGTCATACAATATAAGGCCAGCTCTGGATTTTGTTTGTTTAACAAAAAAACACAATTAAGCGGGTTGGTGTTAAGTTTCTCTCTTCCATTTTTTTTTTTTTTTTGTCGCAAAAA